>JAQFYZ010003324.1:0-13750 GCA_034695085.1 Cylindroiulus punctatus | reverse complement strand
ACATTCTCATGATGTTTTAACGTAATGGTCGTTGCAAGAATATGCTCTTCTTATGACATAAAAATGTTTCATGGGAAGTTATAATTGTCCAAAATACGTCTTTGAGATTTTTTCTAATGAGTTCCTGTGAAAAGCAAACAATTGCCGGGGTTTCCAAACTGATAATAATGATACCTTGAGTCATATAACTGTTCACCCATCACACGATGAATATCAGAAAAAACAATTGTTTACCGTGTCTGGCACTGTGTAATCTGTATTAGGTATTGCAAAAACTTTTGCGCTTTCAGTGCCAGGGTTGCTAGGTTTAGACAGAATGTTTAATAAACCATATACATGTAAAAGGATGGTGTCCACCCTAAGGTCTTGGTATACCTGCCAATCAAATTTTGATGATGGATTACACCATGCTTTCATTTACTTAACTGACGTGAACTGATTGGATGGAATTGAAATGTAAAATGCCAAAAGTACTGCAAATTGAATGATGGTTTTCAAACATTTTAGAACACGTGCAACGATGCTCTTTAGGTAATTATAGCATAGTACTTTCTCCCCATTTTACCATTAAAATTTGGTGTTAATTGAATATCACACCTCGTGCACGCTGCATCACGAGCTATCAGCACAACACGTGGCCATGGATAACCAAAACATTATCATAACCATAAAAACATCGCAACCGGCATCACGTCTGGTAAACAAGCAATCGGATTTAATTCTTGGAAGCAAATCGTCTCGACCACATGAATTTTATTGAAGGATCTTAACGTCTGTGTAATGCTGAAGCAGCAAATAACAAACGTTGGCCATTTTCCATATCTTGTAAGCTCGCTGAGCCTTTTCTCTAAATCAAATTGCCAAGCAATTTTCCATCATGCTTTAATTCCCAATTTCCAAGAAGTTCCCCTCCTTGTGATGTACGAGTATAATTACAACGTTTCTTTGAAAAAGATCGGAGCAAAAATGTTCAAGAATGCACAAGGAGAAACACAAAAAAAATTTACAACCGAAAAAAAAAAGGTGTTTGTGCATGTTCCTGCATTCAGCCCTGACATTTTAAAAATAAGAATGCGGTCCCTTAAGCAAGTAATAATCACCAGTTCCTACCCAAACTATTCCGTGAACATACATTTTGTGAAACACAAAAAGATGTAGTAAAAAGGTGTCTGTGTATGTTCCTGTATTCAGCCCTGGCATTTAAAAAATAAGTCATCCCAGTAATAGTCCTCTCTCATCAGATCCTAGCCAAACAATTATGTGAAACACATAAAAATGTAACAGAAAAAGAGATTTGTGCATGTTCCTATATTCAACCCTGCCATTTTAAAAATAAGTTTCAGCGAGTAATATTCATCAGTTTCCCAACCAAACTATTCTGTGAAACATACACGAGCATGTTCGTGCAATTTGATGCAAACATCTGTTTACGAGCTCTAGGTAAATTAAACAACCCTATACCTGAAACAGCTGGCTGGAGGTATGAAAGGCGTGGCAAGCAACCAGAACTGCGTCACAGCCAGACCAGATTTTTAAACAATCAGCATTTTTTTACTTTGTCTTTTTCATCCGAAGTAAAAGATAATCGAGAATTGTCGCGGTATAATTAAACGACCAACGTGCGTCATTGATCGTCATTCCCTATAGCGGGCCAATACATAAAAGAGCCAACACTGCATATCTTCAGCACAAATCCAGGTACACTAGAAACACTGGAATTGCATTAGTGCCTTCAATCAGAACTGCAATGAGAATGTTCGCAGCGTTAAAATGAGATTTATTAAAATTTTATAATGGCATTTTGGTAGTGAAGAAAATCACTCGTCGGTTGGGCAGTCCTGGGAAAACTACCACAAATGGTAACCTGCATGGTAACAGTGATTATACTCAGTACATGTATAGTAACCTGCAGTGACATGTTGACAAGAGTGTGTGTGTGAAGAAGTGACAAGAGGAGGGCATGAATCGTCGAGCATCTTTCAATGTGAGTAGGCTCGAAAGTCTTTATTTGAAAAATAAAAAAATGTTTTTGAAGTGGTGTTTTATTACGAGAGTAAAAATAGTAGGATGGCGAAAATGCAAGAAGGACTTTGGATGAAGATCGAAGTAAAGGTGAATGACATTGGCAAAGCACCATTTGAATCTACATGTTATCTATGTGAGATAAGGTGTTTTTGTTGTTGAAAAAAGGGACCTCATGTATGTTTAGAAGTGAGGTTAAGTTTTGAAAATTGTGCCATGCAGCAAACCTACCAACACAGATAAAATGAAATTGTTTGGATATGCAATGTACAGTATATGATTTTGGTTTACAGAAAGTGCGAGACTGACGTACATTATATGTACAACCGCCTTTGGTTCCTTACTGTGCTCTACACGATGATGATGACACGAATTACATGTGCACACAGAAAGACAAACGTGTGATGTTTTCTATACACTAATTTTTTGCCAATTTATTATTGTATAACCGCATTACCATGATATTTAAACGTAATAAATTTCACATTTTTTATAAGTTTCCAAGACTGATTGAATAGTGACACCAATAACTCTTTTAAAGATGCTAAAACGATCCCCAAAGTACGCAGGATCATTTGTAGTACTCTGTAAATTCCTTATGTACATTACATTGTATTACGACTGTGATTATCTTTGAAGCTTCTATCATGGGTACCTGTGTTTTTTGCAGTTTTGTTTCTAAAACTCGCGTGTAGCTTTACATGGTTTCGCCACTGAATAAATGTAATGTGGTTCTTTGGGGAGATGCCAATTCAAACTTATTTACAGTAGTCATTTAACACTTTTTGGTCATTTTTGTCAAGGGCGTCGTTTCTCTGCAAGAATTGTGAAAACCGTAGCCTTGACTGTTCCTGATGAAATGCAATTTACTTGCATCTGCGAATCTTCATTTTTTTATAGAAAAATTAGTGACTCGACACAAGGGCCACTTGTTAGGTCAAATTTAAAACAGAATTTCAGTAACGAAACTCGTCGACAATGGTTGGGGATACCCAGATTGGTGTTTCGGACGTCATGACAGCAAAGAAGCTAAAACCAAATTCGCCGACAAAGAAATATTTACGTCACGACTGACCTTAACCTTCGACCCACCACCTACCCTCCAGAAGGTTAATCACCTACAGATTTTAGGCGTGGACGGCAGAAAACTTGCATTGGATGTGAAGATGTCCACACCTATAAAGGGAACGAAACATGGCACCTTCCAAACTTTATGACATTTCACTAGTCGACATTGTAAGAGACCACTTATTACTCTACCGAACATAAAGTTATCTTCATGTTTGTAAATTGCAATAGCAATTTTGTTGAAAAATGCTAAAAATAAACGATAAAAGCATCTTTATAATGCTTATTTTTTCAATTTGGACAATTATTTTAACGAGTAAGATGTGCATTGAAAGAGCATTTGTTTTGCTAATGCAACTTGGAGTTTAATAAAATTTGACAAATAGCTTTTCTGATTTGTTTATCAACCGCTTCAAACCTCTCAAATATGCTTGAAACGTTGCACAAGAATGTAACACTCGTTCAACTATAAAGTACATATCGCTAACTGATCGAATGAACTGCATGTTTTGCTAATAACGTAAAGCCCAGTGTTCCTGATTTTTTTTAAAAATCATCATCAGAAAATCTTTCATCCTCTGAAATCTTCCAAGAGTCGAAAACATCAAAACTGTGGTGGAAAAGCAGTAATGAATGTACTTGTATTTAACTCAAGTCCAGAAGGGAAAAAGAAAAGCGAAATAAAAAGTTGCTAGAAATGAGGTATGCATTGTGTAAATGGAACAGAATGAGAATCTCACCGAGGAGTGAAACAGAGGAGCTAGGCTAGCTTCTGCAGTGTTTTTGGCGAGTTCTAGTAGCAATAACTGACATTAATAAAAAGAATTGTTTTAGTTAAAAATATATTTCCATTTGTTCCATGCGCCTAAATAACTTTTCATGTTTTTTTTTTCACAAAATATATTCATCTGTACTGTATTAATGGTCCAGACTATTCACAAAATCAAGATGGAACGAGTTTATGTGTTCTGGTAAGAATGCATAAAGCAGCATACTACATGTATTTTCTGTTTTATCCAGCATCGAACCTCGCTTGCATTCTCAGTTTATACATGTACATCAATGGCTTTGTTCTTCTACCTAATGTTCATTCTATCAACATATATGACATTACATATAATTTTCATGGTAACAAAGATGACGTCAAATCGATTTTTGAGTTGTAAAAACAGCTAAGCTGTGCCTAATGTTATAAATCAGTTTTCCTCGTCAAATTCTTCGCGGAAAAGGGAGCAGGAAGATATAATATAAAACACCCCCAAGGGCACCACATTCGATCGATTGACGTCAATACATGGCGTGTCCATCACGCTACGTTCACATAACCACATCAAGAAACATGTAAATATAATGCTAGTTTTACCATATGGTCGATATTTAACACATTTATTCAGTCTATATTCAAAGGATGTGCTGACTGATTTATCAATGATGCATGCTATACCTAAATGATGACATTGAATGTTATCTATGGTGTTATGTTTAGAATAGTTTTATTTTTGTTGTATGCACGCCGTGTGTTTCACCATCTAAAGTCTCTGCATAATGTATGTGCATCCAATTTTCAAACAACTTTTGGCTAAGGAGACCCTTTAGTCAAAACAGAAGACAGTATAAGTCACAACTCGAAAATGTGTTCGCTCATTTGCAAATGTGGGACAATAATGACCATTTTTTGGTGTTCTTACACACGGATATTGTGTGGCACTGTGTGTACACTCGTTATTTATGGGAAAGATTAACTAATGATAAGTCGTAAATTCGCAATTATGGACGTGCACACCTGCAACTCGGAAGAGTCTTGAAGACTACAAAAAAAGCAAAATTATCTAACCAAATCTTCAAAACTGAGCCTTTTTGCACACCTTTCAACATCTGGCAGATTCGCCCAACTAGAGTAATCGCCTGAATTACTGATCAACCGCGTTTTTTTGTCATTTGTAAAGGTTTGATTATAAAAACCACCTTTTCGTCGTAAATTTGGATTTACAACATATAATCTGGCAGCTCTGCTCCTTTTCGTTACGAAGATTGAATGTAAATTTTTGAAATGCCCACTGTCGAAATACTTTCGACATATGCATTACATGTGATATGGAAAAGCGAAAACGTATTGAATTTATTTTGGCGCAGCAAGTCCATTTCACAAATCTTATCAACAAAATATTAAGCGGAAGTGTTTTTGGAAATAGTAAAAACAAAAACCTAGATTTCTTGGAAAACTAGTTGCAGTAGAAATACACCATGCTAGGCAACACTGACATGCCACTGCGGCACCACCAAGCTCCCCTTTTCTTAGCACCAGCAAAATAATGAAAACACTTCCAAGAAGAGCCTGACGTCCAGTCAGGCCATGAGCTCCGCGGATTGATCAAAAATTCTCAAATGGCAAGGCCTAATAGAGTTGATTTCAGCACAATTCTAATTTATGACTTCTCTGGACCACCAATCAATGGCCAATTTCCAAAAATAGCCGCGTGAATATTAAGCTCTTTGGGCTAGGCCTTGGATTTCTGGCCATAAACTCAAAAGCTGCTCAAATAACGTTCTGATCAATCGGGAAAGCGAGTGAGACGTGTTTTCTGCAAGGTTTTTTTATGTCATTTGCACACTCATTATGGATGTAAGACGCGTGGCTGCAGCTAAAATTACCACATGGCCGGTACGAAAGGGCTTACCTCTGGGTCTGTAAAGAGACACAAATAGCAATATTTTGCGATCAAGGGGCCAAGGTAACCTTGTTAGTTTAAATTGTCGGTTGCATCAAATGCACGCTCCTGATTTATGCCCACGATACTGGAAATTTCATGGTTGCAATTCACATCGATGTTAGCTGGCCATCAAAAGTTCAAATGATACGATAAGTAAGCCAAAAACAATCCTTGAATATGCAATGCATTCATCTGCATCGTGGAGATTACATTTATGCTAATGTAATCTACAAATCTACAAATATATACAAATAGGTACATCGGTTCCCCTGTAACAAATACCTTTAAGTTTTATAACATCAGGTCAATTATTACTGACGTGAATATATAGGACACAAACAATCATAGGTACATGTCCAGGTAGGGCCTAACGAACGAGGTGCATGTGAGTCCACCTTATCATTGTTAAAGCCGTTATACTGTATGGATGTTTTCGTTTTGCGACTGTGTTAAAGTGTGTTTAGTGCCCGAATAAGGTCAAATGTGGGCGAGAAGAGTATTCTTGAATTACAGTGTACGAGCGGACATAAAAGTTGATTACAAAATGTTTATCAAACTTGCTGTAGATGACAAGTTCAGTAGAATAAAATTTGCAAGATAATGTAGATTTCTGGAATACGAATAATAGGTTGTATAGCTTCGAAACCTTGGCATGCATCGTGCATTTATTTAAACCAGACCTCAGACACTACGTTTTCGTATATTCTGTACCAGTTTTCCATGGCACAAAATAGCACGTGTATTGACATAACACGCGTTAGTGCTGTCTTGTACAAACGTATATACATGTAAGGGGTGAGGCAAACTGCATGCATTATATGTGCCTTAATTTCGAATATAAGTATCTTCACAATGACAACAGCTGTACTGTAGGTAAAATCTTCTCACTTTTTACGCAATTGATATGGGGCCATGTGCGAATTTAAGAAAGCATTATCATGATGACATTGCATTTCAAATTCTCGTGCTTCCCTGCCATGCATTCATGCACATGCGGTTGCATGATGATTATGAAACTTTGCGCTCAATAATTAAATGTCACATGCAATGCACGTATTCCACAACTATCTAATTGGATTATTGGACCTTTCGTCCTATTGGTTAACTTTTTTGATTCGGAAATGCATAACACGAAGGACAGATTTCGGACACAATGTGACACCTTAGCTGAAACAACAGTTTTTGACAGCTTACATTGTTATAACCTAGTGTTTCTTGCATGACTAAGTTAATCTGGTGCCCTCATGGAAATACTAAGCCGAGAATAACAGTTTCTACCAAAACTGTTGGTACACTTGAAATTTCACCAATGTACACATCAGTTTCGTTTGCCATTGAGGTACACAAGACCGAAAACTGTTCAAGTATGCAGTGTCTGAATCATTTGATTTGGGGAAGTCGAACTCGTGTCACAACTATCTAATTGGATTATTGGACCTTTCGTCCTACCTTCATTGATTAAATTTTTTGATTCGGAAGAGCATGACACGAAGGACAGATTTCTGACACGATGTGACACCTTAGCTGAAACAACAGTTTTAACAGCTTGTAGCCTTGTGTTTCTTGGATGACTAAGTTGATCTGGTGCCCTTATGGAATAAGCTGAGAATAACAGTTTCTACCAAAACTGTTGGTACATTTGAAATTTCACCAATGCTACACATCAGTTTCGTTTGCCATTGAGGTAAGCAAAACCGGAAACTGCTCAAGTATGCAGTGTCTGCACCGTTTGATTCGGGGCATTCGAACTCGTGTCAACTCCACACCAAAACCGTGATTGCAAAATCTCATCTGGGAATTTCCCGATTTCGGTCTGTTCCAGAACTGCACGATGTATCATCGTTTGTTGTCAACCGTCCCACTTCCACGAAAAGTTACACCGTTACGCCACTGGTGGTCACGTTTACGTCACGCAGCGCCACCAAGGTTTCGGTACCCCCGAATTTTGGCACTGACCGCATGCTGGTCACGTAGCACTTGCTTTTCATGGTCGCAGCACTTCTGGTAGGCTGTGGGTGACGCGTGGCCGTACCGGAAGTACGTCATGGTCCGGCCAACCATATATAGGACGGCCTCTGGCTGAGCGGCCTCATACTGCTTATCACTGGTCATAAGGTTGTTGTTGTTGGCTCAGTTCGGTGCAATTATGTTCACCAAGGAGAAATGCTTCCTTCTCATCAAGAGAACCATTCGTCGGCTGCGCCAGTCAGCGCACATGAAAATCCCCCTGGAGAACCTCATCTCAACATAGACCGGTGAAACGGAAGTGCGTTCCGATGGATTATCCGCTCATTCTCCGTGTAAGTCCCACTTGGAGCTCGACTTGCAATGAAGCAATTGGATGCTTCTATGCACGTTCTCATTTTCGTTTGCTCTTCTTTTGCATAGATCTGAGCACTGCCTGAGCTGCCAGATGGCCTGATCAATGGTGGAGTTGGACCCCAGGATGACAGCACAACTCACCTGCACACTAAGGTAAATTTGTGGTTTTATTTGCAATTGCTTCGTGTCTGTATCATACTTCGCTAACATTTTCGCTAACATGGTCCCATTTAATGGGGGGGGGGGGAGGGGGAATGCAGTTTTCCATTGCAATTTAAGTTGTATTTTGAGCCATTTGTTTATAAAACATGCTCAAACAACGCTTGCATTACATATGTATGACATGTATAGACTGCCTTTCTTTAACTTTCCTTTCTTTTAATTCAAAACAAAATACTGTATACGGAACACAAACACAGGTTTATTGCAACTGATTTACCTTTTATTTTTATGAAAAAAAAATATTTTATGAAGATGGCCGTTGAATTTTTTCGTGCTGATCTATAATGCAGTGAAAGTTCAAAGCTAAAAAAAATCAACTGTCAATCTCTATGGAACAAGTTTTTTTAATAAAATTCAGGGAATTAACGAACGTAGGTATATCGTAAATAAAAGTTTCCGGGAAAAAAACCGGTTTTCATGTTAGTTACAATAAACCAAAATCTCACTATCTGTACGTAATTTTCGAAAGTTGCCTGATCGAGGCCCTGTGGGCTGTGGTTTACCCACATCGCCTTACAGCTAATTTGTTCCACCGCACACTGATTTTAGAGCTTCTCACAGTGTGAAGTCAGTAATTATCCTCTTTATTAGGCTTTGTGCATGCCAACTGACCGGAAACGTACGTGAGATGAATTTAATTGTTGCTAACAATCAGGATTTCTTATCTTGCAGAAATATGGTGATCAAATATGGGGTGTTGTGGACCTGTTGAGCTTCCACCTGCGGCTGAAGATGAGGTCAAGATTGCGTCAACGACAGAGCAATGAAGAGCTTTGTACGCGTGTTAGCTTTCGAGCCTGTTATTTATGAATAATTTATTATGAAATGCGATTTTTTACTATTTATATTTCAATAAAAAATATTTTACCAATGATGTTCGTGGTGTTTGCATTTCATCTATATTTTACAATTTCACGATATTTCAACCTACAATAAGAAATTTCCCAAGGTTTTTCAGTGGATACCATTTAAAGAAGCCTTCAGTACTCGGTACAGCAGTACACGATTTTTATATGGCTAGTTTTGCCAAATACCGCACAGATAGGGATAATGGGTCGAAAGCATTGCTTTGGTCAAACGTTCCCAAAGCGTCAAGAAGTATATGGTAATTTAATTCATGGTATTTCTACACAATATATTCATTTCCACTAATAGTAGAATATAATCACAACTAGATTCACAACCCATATTGAAATGGATGAATTATAATTCAAATCTTTGTGAAAATAACTGACATGTATAGTGTGTATCCACATATATGGAGCTCGCACATGTGAACATCGATGAAAGGCATACGGTAATTTGCACAATTTTATGTCGAATGAAATGTAAACACAATACAATGGATTAGATAAGGATTCCGAATTAGTAAAACTATGGTGGTATACATGTATTCCTATTTTTGGAATTGTACGTGTATTCAATAGATTGAACCTTAAAGTCACTACAACATCTTCACAATAAAAAACGTGCCATCAAAAGAAGGAAAACTTCTTTTTTGACAACTTATTTTCTAAAACTGAAAACTACCAAGATAAAAAATTTGTTTCCACCCTCCACCGCCTTGATCAGTTCAAAACATTTCCCGTAAAATGGTAATTAAATAATGATTGTATTCAACATTCGAAAGTGTAAATTTTGATGTTACAACAAATACACTGCTATTTTATTTCGTCTTACTTCTATACAGTCACCACAAGTTCACAACAACGAATCTTTTTTTTTCATTTTCATTTTTTTCCCCATTTGAACCTTGGCCTGAATTCCTACGTTGATTCACATTTATAGTTTCTCCATCTGTCAGGACAACAGAGATTTACTGTCTTTTAAGTAATTTTCCGTTCTCTTCCAACATGAGTTTGTCAAGCTGTTAATACCGATGTCGGCTCCCACCCCAGATTCGGATTTCCCAAAAATTCGTTTTTGAATTCATGGTGAGCTGTCATGTCCACGCAACAACAGCGATTTTAATGTCTCACATTCTATACTTAATTTGAAATGTCGCTGCACATGGGTTTACCATGACAAAAAACTTCTCAACTCATTGCTGAGCAAAAAAAAAAGATGAATCTATGAATAATAAGTTCATTTCAATTTGCCACAGAACATTTTTCTTGGGTCATCGGCAGCGCCAAGCCGCAGGTGGTAATTAAGTGAAAGCATTGACGTCAATATGCTTCTAAATTGTAAGTTGAACTGGATGATGATAAATTATACAGTTCACCCAAGATAAAACCATCAAAATTCATGTCGTTACAATTCTCCAGCCTGACTGATTTTCCAATACTTTCAGTAGCAGGGACTGATGACCAGAACGTTTAAAATTTTGTTTCAAGCTCAGTTTCGACCCAGGCTCAGTTGTGCGACTGTTTTCTTTGCTCGTGGTTTCTCTGAGGTCACTGACAAGAAGAAGACTGACGAGCACATGCAATCAAAGGGTTACAGAAACTTGGGCTTGCGTGACTTGCAGGGAAAGCAAATTAATATGCCGCCTCAGGGAGCCTGTCAGACATGCAATTTTCGAGCACGACTACTCTGTGCGACTGTACCTGGGTACCTGTACCAGTTATTCTTAGAAATGCAGGTTGATTACCGCACTATTTTGACTGCCAAGCTGCATAAGGTGTGAAAGGGTTAAGCGCCGCCAAGATGGCGAAGAATGCAAATTGATTGCAAGCTGGGTAAAAAATTAGTACGAAATGTTTACTATGTCGTGTTACAGGTATGTTAACGTTGAGAGCATCCTGTAGATGCACCACTCAATTGCATCAACAAATGACGTCTGAAAGAGGTCCTTAGCTTCCACAAAGATTAATTAATTAGGGGGCACTGCCATGCGCTGCTAAAATTACAGCAACATACTAACATCTTCGTTTTTTACACATGTACAGTAGCAATAATATTATCCATAAAATTACACCAATTTCTTTAAAAGCTTTGGTCTCTTAGCCCCACCAAAGTTTCATCAGCCTACCTCTTGCATTTGTGCACACAATTTCGCCAATTTCTACCATCACAGTTGTTTATCTGAGTTTGAATTCGATTTGATTTCATCCATATCACCACCTTAGATACATTATATTACCGTTAACCCTGCGGCCAATGTTGTTGAATCTCATGGCGATCCTTGACATCTTCTTAGAAAATATAGACCCAACCTATAAATAACTCGTATGGGGAAAACCGAGCCTAGAGGTCGTCCTAACACCAGTGGCCAGCTGAACAGTGAAGAGGGCGTAATGATTGTTCTCACTTTTGTAACTCCAAACCTGCAAGTTTTCCAGATAATTCATTCAGAATAAAGTCAAGGGCCATAACTTTGCAAAACAAAAGTGATTGCAACACGCAAATGGCTTGTTTTTAAAATGTCTCATAAATACATTATACTGTACTTGCAGCTTTTCATAAAACTGTGCAGACACTTGTTTTTCTCCAGATACTAATTGCCCAAAGCCAAAATTGCGGATTCGAAAAACAAGCAATAAATATACAAAATACAACCTGACATAGTTTTTTTAGTATAACAACTGCCTCGAGAACTATCAATAGACGAGGTTGTGAATGCCACATAATCGATTTTGCCAAAGCTAACCGACATGTGTTGGTAAAGTACCAGGAAAGGGGTCAGTAAATGAATATTTAAAGGTGATAGAGACTGGTTCTGGGCGGTTTTAACCATTAATTCATATTAATGAGACTGATATCTGGCAGGTCAAACCATTCCTGGAATTCCTCAATGTTTTTGAAAATTCCTGTCATCGCCATTTTGGGAATCAAACGAGTGGTTATCATTTGCCTATGCCAGCTTCTTGTACATTTGATTGTAGTTATAAATGCGAATATTCAGATGTTACTTAGGCATGTTTAGTTACATGTACATGTACATTATATCGTATTTTCAGTTCATACATTATGAATAAAATAAATTTAATACAAGTGCATGTACACTGTATCAAAAATAGAAAAAGAACATAAAAAAAAACTAAAATACTTTTAAAGATATTTTTTGAAAAGGCAACTTCAAAGCTGTCAAAAACCATTATTGGCATGACCAAAACATAATTTTCTACATTACACGTATGCATGCATCAAGAGAATAATTTTACTCTACACTTTACACTACTGTATACTTGTTGGGATAGGACTTGCATTAGATGTACATGTACAATGTACATGTACACTGTACATGTATTATAGTCTATATTGTGAATAAATAAAACCTTCAAAACACATTGTCAAAAACAAACGCGTCAACCTTATCGATCCTGCTATCTCTTTCTTCAATTGCAAAAAGTAATCCTTGGTTGATTTGAATAATTTTTTTTGATAATGTTTTGTAAATTGGTCAACTTGCATGTCTGCTTAATTGCGTTGGTGTACCAGTGGACTTACAGTTTACCAGAATCAGGCCTTCATGGTGGCCATCAATGACAGCAAAATTCGCAGAATCAACCCAGTCCATAATTGACATTAGATGATTTTGAGGTCACTCGTTCCAAAACAGGTCACGCTAGGCGAAATTCATTCATGGGCTCATTATTTTACTGTGAACTTTAAGCGTTCAAAATAAAACTCCATTCAGCAAATCTATTTTTAAAGTATCGATTACTAGATTAGAAACATCAGCCCGAACTTTTTTGACTGCAGACTAACTATAATTAGATCGTCCCGTCCAGTAACGGGGTTGATTAATAAAGGTTAAAAATTATTTTTGGAAAGTTCCCGAGTATTAATTTCCAGTCGATATTCACCCGTCTAGAACATTAGTTTGATCTGATGCCAACTTTTGTGAATGTCATAATGCATAACCTATTTTGTGCAAAAAGGTTTATTACCTAAATTCTTATATTTTTAAACAAATTAGGTCAATGCGCTAATAAATAGCAATGGTTGATCAATACTACCAAAGGACATGCCATATTATTCCAAAGGGACGTATACTGCACATGTACATGTACAGTCTCGCAGAATGTCAGTAGACTGTTCGCATAGATTACTTTCTTTGCAATAAAGTGTGTGCGTTTTTCATACCGATATTATTAAAAACGGTGGCTAGGGGATCCGAAAGGTACAACCGATACAAATGTTCATACACACCTGCAAACCTGACTGTTTCCAATGTAGCTTAAATAAATTCTATGAAAAGTTGAAAGGATTCCATTTTCCCCATGCACAAGTTAACTTGGTTAGTACGGAAACTTCTTCTGTATATTGAAATTCTACACACGAGGTGACGCTACATGACGGGAAATAGCTACACAATATATTTATGCAAGGTTAGTTGACATAAAATTGAAATACATGTACGTCAATTCCACGGAAGGCGTACCCAAGTAACACAAGGACCAAAAAAGGACGTCCCGAACTGGTCCTATTGACGTCCTTTTTTTTGGGGACGTCCTCGG
>JAQFYZ010003323.1:0-13750 GCA_034695085.1 Cylindroiulus punctatus | reverse complement strand
GCCTAATTCTTTTGAATTTCCAATGGTCAGAGAAATTTGTTTCAAAATTCGATGATTCAAGAAATAAATAATGACCCTAGGAATTTGGAATTCTAGTGTGCTTTCGTTTTCCAGGTCTAGGCCTAATCCTGCACGTGTAGAAAACATTATTGTCTTTACTTCTATTCCATCAAGTCTTAAATTAAGATTTTTTCGATTTTTTCGATTCCATTCTATCTTGTATGAATTTTTCTTTTTTGGTTGCAATCTATCTAGTGTAAATTTTCTATTTTGCCAAACGGGGTCCTGACACCTGGGACCCCACCCTGGATCCGCCACTGCAACTCTACTGGTAGTATAATGGTATTTATAAACACATTCCAATAAAATTTGATTTTATAACGATTTGAAAGGATGGAGTGCTTTTGTGGACACGCTGCACAGTCAGATTTTCATAATTTTAAAATGTTGCTTGACAAGCAGATCAGAACAGTAACCAAGAGTAGCTCACCGGGGTGGTCGCCGGCTGCGAGGTACCAGAAGCTGAAGCACGCTCCAACAGAGGCGTTGGTCAGCGTGATGGTCGGACTCTCCAGAATGGCCTGCTGAGAGTCTGGCAGCCCCACCGGGTTGAAGTAGGCAAAGCCGCTTCTTGGGGCGCCGAAGGTGTGGTCGTTGACGTTGTTGGGGGCATCCCACGTGTTGGCCAATGTCCACGTGGTCGAGCCGGCCACCGAACTGCTGGCCTTCCAGCCGCACAGGTCATCAGTGTCGAAATAACAGTCGCCGTCTCTCAGCTGGGCCCTGTCTGGCTTTACTGCAAAAAAAAAAAATTTTGGCTTAGTTTTTCTTCCTAAATCGAACATTTCCAAGCCGTTCTTCACAAACTTCCTAAGATCAGTTTTGCTAAAACTAATTCCAATTAAATTCCAAATTGATCCCCAGGTTTTCCAAGAAATGAAATTTCAAGTTCCTCGACTCATCCAGTGTTTAATACAAACTTCCCTGCCTACTAAACATCAAAAATATGACGTGCCAAGGTAAGGAATGCTATGTGAATAAACCATACACGGAATAAACAACATTGACAAGAAAACGGCAAAATTGAGATCTATTTTAAATAGATAATTTCTAACATGTCTAATAACAAACTTCTGAAGAAAATTTTGGCTGTTTAGGTCTCCATCAGTAATGTATGTGTGGATCGTTTGTTATTAAAATGTACCGATGTGTTAAGTGCAGAAATTAAAATTACAAATGAAATGGACTTTTACTTGTTAACCTCCATATAAGTGGAATATTCGGAAATGTAACATAAGATTTGCATCCAATGCATGGCTTCCTGTCACTGAGTTTCATCTCTTGACTTACTAGTATGTGCTAACAAATCATTAGCTATGTGAACGCTACTGCAACCTTGACATGTTATAAAATTCCCATACCATTTTCAAAATAAATTATTGTATGTAAGCTTATCCTCTGCTCCAAATATGTATAACATATCTACAATATACCTGTCTGACTGTCTTAGCTGTCACAATTCATTAGTTTTTTTTTTTTTTTTACTTTCATGCCTTTTTGCTTTTGTGTAATTTGGGTTTAACCTAACAGAATCTAACCTAAAACAATCATAAAATAAAGTTTATTTAGCATTCCAAGCAGCTACCAGGAAATCATTGCCAGCCTGCGAGAATTGAGGGGAAGCTCACTTTCCTAGGAGCCATCTAACTTCCATTATTTAAAATTCTAGGTTATTAAATAAACATTTCCAATAATTCCTGAATTTGCAGATTTCACTCTCATTACTTTCTTGTCACTACAGTAGAAAATTGAAAGACAGATCTTACTGGTACAAATGGATCCATCGCCATAAATCGGATACACTGCAACGTCGTCCACAGCAATGTTGCCCAGAGTCCGCAGGCCCTCGATGCCCTCGAACACAATCTGCAAAAGGTAAACTTGTCTTAGTGAACAAATTTCAGGTGGTAAACACGGGAATAAGTTAACTTTGTCCAACATGCCCCACCTGAGTCCCATTGACGAGGGTGAAGGGGAGTTGCGCAAACTCCCACTTGGGGTTCTGGTGGTTGTTCAGTCGCCAGGATGCGATCCTCTTGGGGTTCAGATCCACGGTGGTGTTGGGCCCCACCACGCCCACCTGCAGCGCCCCCAGGCCATTCTTGGTTGCTGATAGGGAGAACATGTTAAACCAGAAGGTCAGACAGAAGCTGGCCCCTGAGCCATCAGTCGAGAGAGGGGGGCTCAGCAGCCAGGACCGGTCCAGGGGGGCATGCTGGAAGTTGTTGGTGTCGAAACGTACGTACGAATCTAAAACAAAATTTAAGAATATATTACAGTAGTTAGGTCGATTTGAAAAAAATACCGAGTAAGGTTAAAAAATAAAAATATATTTGGAATACCAAAATTTCAGGGCATTATATGATATCATGGATGTACAGCTGATGATCAATTTCTATCTATTTCAAGCAAAGTTTTGGAGTTTTGCAATATGTAAGACTATGCCTGATCTTTAAGAAAAAATAACAGAAAAGTGGAAATATTTGTCAATTTCAAGCAAATTTGATAATTTTTTGACAAGTTGGAATAGGCCTGAATTTACAGAAATAATAACAGAAATGTTGAAAATGTCCATTTCAGACATATTCAGGATTTTGCAGTATGTTGAAGCATGGCCAATTTTTCAGAACTATTATAAGAAAAACTCAAACTTTCGGTCTATTTCAAGCCAATTTGTGGTATTTTGCGATATGTAGGGTTATGCCTGATCTTTCAGAAGTAATGGTAGAAATTTTGATAGTTGTAATTCAAGAAAATTGATGGAATATTACAATATGTTGGAGTATGCACATCTTCCAGAAAAACAGCAATGTTGATTGTCTATATATTTCATGAAATGCCTATTTCAAGCAAATTTATAGAATTTTGCGATATGTTGAGATATGCCTGATTTTTTTAGAAATAATAACAGAAATGCTGAAAATGTCTATTTCCAAAAAAAATGTGGAATTTTGCAAACGTTGGAGCGTGACTGACTTTTTAGAAATAACGATGTCATATAACATGTAAATGAATCGAGAAATGTCACACGAATATAAAAATGTTAAGTAACGAAAATAAGGGATATGACAATAGGGAATTTCAATTAATGATGCAAAATTTTCTGAGGAATCATTGAAAAAGGCCCGTCCACACTTTGCCGTGACCTACCGAGTTTGTACTTGGGGACGCGAGTGTGTCCGAACGGGAACCCAGGGAGTGGAGGACCTCTGACGATGCTCCACAATGGGGGGCTGTAGGGCGCTTGTCGTATACTCTTGACCGCATAGCCGCAGTAGTCGTCGTCGAAGGTACAGTCCCCTGGAGGCGCCGCAATGGACGGCATGGCTGGTCAAGAAACAAAATGGAATAACAGTGGCGGATCCAGGGTGGGGTTCCAGGGGTCAGGACCCCGTTTGGCAAAATAGAAAATTTACACTAGATAGATTGGAACCAAAACATAAAAATTCATACTAGATAGAATGGTTAATAAATCAAAAAAATGTGCCAAAAGTGAACTGATTTTGCAAATTTCTTGCAAACAAATGCAAAATAGTAAACTGGTTTTGCAAATTTTTTGCGAAAAAAATGGAAAAAGTCAGCAAACATGTAAAAAAGTGAGCTGGTTTTGCAAAATTTTTTGCAAAAAAAATGCAAAAAAGAAAACTGGTTTTGCAAATTTTTTGCAAAAAAATGCAAAATGTCAGCAAACAAATGTAAAAAAATTAGCTGGTTTTGCAGAATATTTTGCAAAAAAATGGAAAAAGTCAGCAAACAAATGTAAAAAAGTAAGCTGGTTTTGCAACATTTTTTGCAAAAAAAATGCAAAAAGTCAGCAAACAAATGTAAAAAAGTCAGCTGGTTTTGCAGAATTTTTTGCAAAAAAAATGGAAAAAGTCAGCAAACAAATGTAAAAAAGTGAGCTGGTTTTGCAACATTTTTTGCAAAAAAAAATGCAAAAAGTCAGCAAACAAATGTAAAAAAGTGAGCTGGTTTTGCAACATTTTTTGGAAAAAAAAAATGCAAAAAGTCAGCAAACAAATGTAAAAAAGTGAGCTGGTTTTGCAACATTATTTGCAAAAATAAGGGAAAAAGTCAGCAAACAAATGTTAAAAAGTGAGCTGGTTTTGCAAAAGTTTTTGCAAAAAATGAACAGCTTTTGAAAAATGTTGTAAAAAAAATACAAAAAATGAACTAGTTTTTGCAAATATTTTTTTAAACATGTATATTTAGGCCTCCATATACATACATGTGCTCACTGCAGACTTGAAAAGAGGTCATATCATGTCATAAATTACCGTTTCGATTATATAATGGTCGAATTTTGGTGACGGACCCCGTTTGAAAAAAAAAGCTCGATCCACCCCTGAAGATGGTTGAAACAGACTTTAAAAAAAAAAATAGGTGACTTACCCGGGCATCCACCAGGCTGAAAACTGATGTCATCAATGGCAATGTCGCTTTCACCCGTGTCGCCGACAGTCGCGTCAATGCGGACCTGAAGCAAAGCAAGGACGCAGTTTGAATAAAGCTAACGAAGTTATTTGGAAGACAGAATTATTTTTGGGAACCTTACCCTAAAGTCGCTCCCAGCGACCAGGATCGCTTGCGAAAGAAACCACAGATCGGGCAGTCCAACCAACTTCTCGGGTCTTAGCTTCCAGATGGTGGACACCGAGCAGTTGTTGCCGCAGTTTCCGGTCGGGATGAGCATGACGCTCAGGCCGCCGATCTTTGGGCCGTATGCCGACATCCAAAACGTGAAGCAGTATGGGGCATTTGCCACTGAATTTGTTAAAATATACAAAAGAAAACAGTTTTGACAAACCAAACAGATTCTCTAAGGAAAAGCAAAGTGTGTAGCACCAAGGTGTTCAACACCTACGCACACCATGTAAAACACTTCGTAACGCATTTTTGGCGATAAAAATGATTTCACCGCTAAGTAAGTTGTTTACCTTGTAGAACGATAAGTTCGCCACAAATTTATCCAAAAACTATGTCATCAACATGTGTTTTCTAAAAGGAACACCTCAGAGGTTTCTGGACCAACAACATTGGTTGAGAGCTCATTTTAAAGATCTCGCCGAATAGGTGTGCAATAATGTATCAGAATTCTGATTAACCGATCTGATCAAAAGTTATCAGCCATCGAAGTCGTGTTTTTTTTATAAATATACATTAGAAATTGCTGATAGCCACATCCAAGGGACCTTAGGATTTCGGTCGTTATAACCGATAGTCGTAATACCCGGTACTCCCTTTTAATGTTAAGAAATCAGTAAGTCTGGATGGATGTATATATGTGCAATGACATTATAATAAACTGTATAAACAAAAATATTTCATGGTCATCTTGGTCAATATCCCATTTCATGGTCATCTTGGTCAATATCCCATTTCCTGGCCTCTGAAACATTTAATCGCAAGAAAAAGTGTAAACAAAAGTTGCAATCATAGTCGTTCACACTTCACAGTAACCCCTAATACCCTGGTTCCATTGCAGCCGCGGATCGAGAATAGTGGCAGAATCTTAATTTATTCATATTCATTCAGTGCAGAATGAATTGAGATTCGGCCACCATTCTCGATCCGTGGCTGCAATGGAACCGGGGTATTATGGCCACCTGAACAGGATTACATCCATTAATCCTTAGTAATACCCGGTTCCGTCGCTTTAGGGACGTCATATAATAACCAATTTTTTGGATACCTAAACCCATGCTAATTTTTTTGGCATGGGTTTAGATACAAACCCAACCTTTGATGGAACGTTTCGTATGAACACCCGGTTTGTCGCAACCGATGTCGTTATAGACGATTTCTACTGTATGGCGAAAGTTACAATGTTGAAAATGTGAAAACGAACAATATGATGACGAACACGCCATTCTATAAGGTAGACAATTAATTGTCGGTTAAAATCGTTTTGGTTTTTAAACTATTTTAAAAGCCACAAATATGTTTCGGAAATTGGAAATTTTAGATTTACCCAAATCCCTTGGAAAGTTGGGACCGAGAAGCTGGGCCTTGTCACCCGCTCGCCTGGGGTACGAGGAGTCGATATAGGCATAGCCGCCCGGAGGACGCTTGAAATCGGTGCTGGGATGGTCCCGAAGAGGCCCCGTGATGGTGTTGGTTGTGCCGCGACCGAGTTTCCACTGAAACTGGACCGAAGAGTCGTCTACGTTTTCCCAGGAGCAGAAGTCCGACTCGAAGCTGCAGTCGCCTATCGGATAAAAATATGTTCAAAAATGTAGATCCATTCCCACAAAAATGTAAAGATGATTGGGAGTGTGCAATGCCACTGGCGTCTTAACAGTTCCACTTCAGCAGCCATGACAGTCAACCCAAGTTGTTCTAATTTTTTTAATTATGCAAAGAATTTCATTGAAGTACGTTTATGAATCATTGATAATTTAAATTTTAGAAAATATATTGGAAGCCGTGGTGGCCAATGATGCCTTCGTCGTAGCAATTAAAGTTAAACATAGAGTCAAGTGTCAAGGCGAAGCAGGGTCTACTGTATGTGTAGCACAGCTGGCTGCAGCTGAAGTGTATTTTCATTTATGAAATAAGTGCCTGACTTCATATTTGCGTGAATTTACAGGGTCCCCCAGAAATTCAATTTTTAACTTCCCCGATTTGCCAGGTTTACAAAAATTCCATGAAAAATGTGAAACTATGACTTACATATGCCAATGTAAAAATACTATATTTATCGTTCATTGTGCGCTATGAGGCGAACAAAAAATTTAATAAGGAACAAGTAATAAAGCACACATTTTACTAAAAAAAACTTCAAATTTAGATTAGTTTTTTCAACTTTATAGTTTCATTATTGATCGCTTCGATTGATAGTCAATAGAAATTGCTTTTGCCGAGACATAAAAATCATCTAAATTTTTCTTTGTCAGGTTATTCGTCTTACAAAAAGCAGAAAGATTTTCACTGTTGACATAATCTGTCAAACAACAGCCAGATCTCAAAATCTCTTCTCTGACAAGGTTTCCAAAATCTTGTCAGAGAAGATATTTTGAGATCTGGCTGTTGTTTGACAGATTATGTCAACAGTGAAAATTGGGAATTCCCTGAATGAAGCCACTAAGAATGAGGCATCCAATTCATGCTGGGCTGTAATTTCTTGCCTTCTGTGTAACTTTTCCATGTTCTTCAGATTTTCCAGGTCGGGGGGAACCCTGATTTAAGAAGTGTCTCGGGAAAAACATTTTCATATAGGAAACACAATTACTTCCCCTTACAGCCATTCATATAGGTTCTTTAAATGCATGATTTACTAATTTCCTGTTTATATTTTTGTAAGACGTTGGAAAACTGAAGTAACAGCACTTTCCGCTATCTCACCCGGGCACGCGCCGTACGTGAAGACAGTGTTGTCCACAGCAGCATAGCCTTCATACTTGTCCAGAAGCTGCGATGGGACAGCATTGAAGACGACCTGGAACGTAAAACCAAATTGTCAATAATTCAATTCAATAGACCACTTGCAACACCCTTGGCAAACAGTAAGGAACCAGAAACTCTGGTACTCGCCCGGAACTCTGTCTGCGAAGCAAAGCTGACGATGCCGGACATCCATTGACCATCCGTGGTGTCGTTCTTCTCCCAGAGCAGTGCGGTGTCGTAGCCCAGCACGGTTCGCTCCTCCGCACCCGTAGAGTTGCTGGTGCCGTACCTGACGTTGTAGAGCAGCAGCAGCTGGAGGGCGTCGATGCCCAGGCCCTGCAGGCTGTACTGGAAGGCGAAGCAGTAACCGGAAGGGTCGGTGGGCTGATAGACGACGCTGGTCATCCATCCGTCCCTCGAGCCGGTGGGATCGAAGCGGGAATCGCCGACGTCAAAAACAGCGTAGTTGCCTAGCAAATGGGATGACATGAAGGATGAATGATCATGGTGCACACGAATGACATAAGAATGTAATTTAGTTGGCTGCCCAGCCGCCGGGCATCACTGCTAGCCTGCGAGCCCTGACGAGAAGCCCACTTTCTCATAGCGCCTACGGCAGAGCAGGGCATAAGCTGTAGTGCAGCAGCTGCACATTTTGTCGGGTAGTGGGGTGTTCGCCAAAATGCAATGGTCAGGGCTATGGCACAGCATTTGCAATTGCAGGTTTTTTAAGTCAAGTCACAAAATTAAATGAGCAACATTCAGGGTTGCCACCGATTTTTCAAACCTGTCTTGCCTGACTTTGCCTGACTTAACAAAATAATCAAAAATTTTGCCTGACTTTGCCTGATGGAACCAATATAATTGCCTGACTTTGCAGTGCCGATGTTTTGGAACTCGTTCATTACTTGGTAATCTGAAAACTACAATTAATAGAAAAGATTAAAAGAAAACCAAACGTTCATTCCATTTGAACATTTTAACTTGAAAATATTACTTTTGCAATGAAAAAATTTCACAATGTAGTTTCCGAATTTTTCTACAACAGCTGCTTCTTCTAATCTCTAAAATCTCAAAAATTGTAGCTGATTGTTTTAAACTTTCTCAATTATGCCTGACTTTGGCTCAATTTCACTGACTTTGCTTGACTATCTTTCATTTGCATGACCATATTACAAGGACTTTAGATGTCTGAGTACTATATCATTTTCAGTCTTCAGACCACATTGTATCAGACTGCCTAATTCTGTATCAAAAGTTGTGCAAAAAAACATGGATTCCTTTTTATAACGAAAACAAAGACCACTCAGTTAACCAACTGCCAAATCGATCTAAATTTGGGCAAAAATGATTTTCTATTTATAAACGGCAATTACGCATGACCTCTCACACTATCACCCTCTCTACAAATCATTATCAAAAATAGTGCAAAAATCGATTCTCACTTTTAACCGAAAATGATAACCCCTCACCCAAATCTCCATCAAAATTTGTGCCAAAAAACCTCCGATGACAAATCTTATCTTATCTTTAAATCTTATTTTTATAAACGAATGTGATGACCCCTCACCTCCGATGCCAATTCTGTATGAAACTCAAAAAATCATAGGTTTTACATAACGAAAATGACCTTTCACCCCGTCCAGACACGTCTACCAAAATCTATAACAATTTGTACAAAAATGGATTTTTCTTTATAACGAAACTTATGACCCCTAATAAATTAGCATCATGCTCTTTGACCTTTCGCACACTTGATGATCAAATATAATTAAGGATGATAAGCTTACCAGCTTCTTGACCAGTGGAGTCTGCAGTTGGACCGCCAAGAAAGAATGCCTCTTGACCACTGCCAATAATCCAATCGTTTTTCAGAAACAGGTCCTCACCGCCGGCCATCTCCCAGAAATCGCAGATGACCGACTGGTTGTTGAGAAAAGTGCTGTTGAAGTCACAGCTAAAGGCGCTGTCCTCGGTTATATCATCCCTTCCGAACAATCCCTGGTCCCTTTGCAAAATGGGATAAAATTGGACGCCTTCATCACCATCATCAACCTGCAAATCAGAAAATCGATAATGAAACATAAATTTTCATGACATAATCCACTTTTTAACACAAATTTTCTCTGACCACCTTGACCACCAAACGTGCAAAAATATGACAGTGCCGAATTGCAAGAAATATGTTATATTTATCGCCAATTATACATGTATACGAAATGAAGATGGATCACCAACATTTTGTGTCAAAAAGAAACAGCAAATAAAGGTGCAATTTTAATGCAAATAAGAGTAGTGCAATTTTAATGAAAAATTTAGCAATGCCAAAATGTTTGGAATGTTACATGTATATTTATTGCAAATTATACATGTAAACAACTAAGGATTTGGAACAACACAATTTGATTTTAAAAGGAAACAGCAAATAAAACTAGTGCAATTTTAATAAAAAATTTAACAGTTCCAAAATGTAAGGAATGTTATATTTATTGTTAATTATACAAAATGGAGCTGGAATAGCAACATTAAATTTCATAAGGAAACAGCAAATAAAAGTAGTTCAATTTTAATGAAAAATTAAGCAATGCCAAAATGTAAGGTATGTTATATTTACTGTTAATTATACATTTTAAGGAGTTGGAACAACAAAATTTAATTTCAACAAGAAACAGCAAATAAGAGTAGTGCAATTTCGATGCAAAATGCAAAAAGATTTTATATATTGTTATGTTGCTGTTAATTATACAGGTATATACCAAAAAGGAGTTGGAACAAGAACATTTCATTTCCAAAGAAACCGCAAACAGAGTGGTCGGTTCAATTTTAATGCAAAATTGAGCAGTTTATCAAAAGCAGACAAATGTGAACCTTACTTGAACATCACGTGATTGGTCATTTACTTGACCGGTGCTCCTGTCCATCAAGAATATGGCAAATTGCAGAATGCCCAAAGTTAGAATCCATGATGACTTATGTGCCGCCATTTCTGCTCTGAGTGGGACGAGAATGAGATCTGCATTCCAAAAAAGTTCCAAAAATGAAAATTTTACAAATTTGCATTTTGGGGTTAATAGACACGATGTGGCAAGTGCATTCAGGGCCCGTATCGATGCCACTTCCGCCACCGACACATATCGACATGGCCCAACCAGCATTTTGCATAATTCCAATATTACGAAAATAATGGGAGACAAAACGCACTTCCGGAAACGGAAGGTGGCCAATCAGAGTGGAACGTCACTCGTCCTAGGCATTATTGTTATTAATATTTAGCAAATAAACTTTCAATGGACTTCCCATTTATTCATAATACTATATAGCGGGTGAAATAAGTTGATGAGCAAAAATCGACATATCGGCTTTGATATTTTGGAGAAAAAAAGTTTTAAGTAGCCCCCAGGGGAAGAAGGCCATGATTTCAATATAAACCTAATGCTGTCAGTAACGCATTATTTTTAGGTTTAAGATTATTATCGTTATGAAGTTATGTATGCTCTTTGGTGATTAACATCCAGCAGTTTGGGTCTGACTGCGATACAAATTTCACTGATTCTAATTTTACTAATTTCTAATATCATTTTTGTCTATTTTTTTACAGCAAAGTGATGACGGTTTTGTGAGCACATATACGTGAATGCTTTTGCTCCAAAATGAGCATTAGGGCTTATTTTCAGGGGATGTGTCTTTTATTCGTGTATAACAATCTTCAGAAGGCACAAAAAGTATGGAAACAATATACTAATTACTGTGCACGAGTAAATGAAAAGCAGTACATGTTGTTACGAGTACATCTGTTAAAAATTTTAATGCATGGACATGTAAATGCAAAAAAGTCAATATTCTGCTTTTTGAAGCTCCAATTTTATTTTGCAGTTGTTACAACTCACAAAACTCTACTTTTTGAGGAGAATCTAAAAACGTAAACGTTCAAAAACAAACTGCATTAAAAATCTTTGTTCTTCATACATGTGCCTATATAACGTATGTGCAGAATATGTTTAGTTGTTTTTTTCTTTCTCGTAATGTGTTTTACATTAAATAAAAATGAAAATAGGCAAGTTTGAGAATGCTTTCAATGGTATGGACATGAGCAGATTTCGCCAATTCGTGGCTTGTTCATACAAGATATGGTATAAGACTATGGCATCTCATAGATGTTGATTTCTGTCAATAGATGACAACAAAATCTCATTTGCATCTGAAACCGATGAGATTAAGCTATGTATTGTAAGCATTATAACAAATGTACTTTGAAACATGTCCTCCTCATTTACTCGTGATTCATGAACAGCCATCTTCAAGTAAAAACTCAATTAATGATGAGCTGCTCATCATAACCCTAGTAGCAGAAAACGCCAAGAAGACGTCACCGAAAAAAACCTGTGTAAAAGCGACAGCAAGGTGACGTCAATTTCAAGCAAAATAGTGACGTCCAAAAACGCGAAAAAATGACGTTATTTTTTTGTAATGAAAATTACCAAAAACACATGTGCCAAAGTGACAGCAAGGTAACGTCAATTTCAGACGTGTTTGGAAACACGTCCATGGGGTGATTTAAAAATGACGTCGCTTTCCGACGTAATTGGAAACATGTCACATTTTTAAAAAAAGTGATCATGAAAATACGTCATTTTTTGCTCGGTGTGCTACTAGGGTACAAGTTCAAGAGAAGCCCATATTAGGGGGGCACTTCAAGAAACAACTACAGAAACAAAACTAAGATGAGAGAGTGGGGCTACGTTTGGCCGTCAAAGCACATGTGTGTATACTGCTATCTACGTACCGTAACATAAAGGAAGCATCCCTACGTTTTGTGCCGATGAAATAAAATCGTATTAGGAGCAATGGACTGGTTTGCCAGCAGATTTATAAAGGAAAACTTCAGCACTGGCATAACGTAAATGCGAGCATACAAATTGCAAACAGGAAATCGATGTCCATTTTGTTTGATTATGCATGGCGCAAACAAATTTCGGCGAATTGGAGGTTACTTATTTTCTGAACACATTCATGTACACCCCAATCAGCAATTCAAATTGTACGTGTGTGCAGTGCAGCTGTTCTACAACAAGTGTCCAACACATCTTCCCGCAATGATTTCATAATTCTACATCAGCGCCACCCCGTGTACAGGTACAGCCTGCTGTAGCCTCTAACAATCCCCTCATATATTTCCCCCTGGACCTGTAGCCTCGAAGCAGGTCATGCAGTTCTTTCATCTCTAATGTCAACAGCATCTTCTGGCCACTTGGTTACTTCAAAATTGCAGCTATGACCGTGCTAATATTCAAATTTTCCAAGATCAGGGGCCAGGGGCTCTTTCTGAAGATAGGGGCCATTGCCGTGGTTCTCCTGATCTGCAATATTATCCTGGGTAAGCTGAAAGCGGCATGATTTTGGAAAAAATGCAGCTGTGTAGCTAGGATGGCTGGCTGTTATTCTAGTTGATAATGGATTTATGTTTGTTTTTAAACAATTTTGCACGAGTTTCTATTGAATAAAGTGGTTTTGAACGCACGTACATGCATGTGTCTGGTTTCTTTACACGTAGTAGACGTTATGCTGCATATGCACGGAGCATCTGTATATGGTTGAGGGTATTATTCTGGTAGGGGTGTAGTCCTACATAGGATAGAGCTGTTCAAGTTAGACGTCATAAAGGTATACAATTCAAAATTGAAGAAGGCAGTGCAAACAGCATCGGTTGAAGCTGTGCATGCTGATTTCAAAAACATGTGAATGCTGATATTTTAGAACGAAATGTGACAACATAAACATCATTTATGATCGACCCTCATTGTACAACCCCTGTCTGTTTCCCCGAAAATAAGATCAAACCATAAAATATTTTTTTAGGACTCTCGTAAGTGATCATCAGCCAGACACATAAAGTATGGGAACAGTATCAGGGTCCCCCCAGAAATTCAATTTTCAACTTCCCTGACTTTTCCAGGTTTCAAAGAAAATTTCCCTGAATAATGCGACATGTAAAATGTAAATGTCAATGTAAAAAATGCTAATTTATTGTTCATCGTTTACTGTAAACATGAGGTGAACAAAAATTTAGTAAGGAACCAGTTACAGAGCACACATTTTAATAAAAATACTTAAAATGTCGATTAGTTTTTCCTAATTTACAATTTCATTATTGATCTCTTCAACAAAATTGCTTGAGTTTCTTGATTTTTGTATCAAAAGATTTGTTAAATTTCCCTGACTTCCCCCCGATTTTTCCAGGTCTTTCTAACTTCCCTGACATTTCCAGGTTTTCCAGGTCTGGGGGGGGGGGGACCCTGCGTATGCT
>JAQFYZ010003322.1:0-13754 GCA_034695085.1 Cylindroiulus punctatus | reverse complement strand
AACGTTTCTTTACGTTTCGGCTTTTTCACTTTCTTTTTCGATGTAATTTCAACAATGGTTTCTGTCACTTCTTCACGTGAGATTTCTGGCGTTTCTGTGGGTTTCTCTTCATCTTGTGGGCCAGGTTTCTCGTATGGTTTACGTTCCATTGTTAGCACTGATTTTTCCAACGGTTTCTCTTCCTCTTTCTCAGGCCGCTTGAAAGGTTTCAAACCTGCCCTTGTAATTTCTAGCATTTCCTGAACCTGTTCCTCAGTGTCATCCCAGTGCTTTGGCTTCAATTTTGGCTTTTTCTTAATTTTCTTTGTGATCTCCAATTGCTCAGTGTAGTCAACAGGTTTTTCTTCTGGCTTCTCTTCAGGAATTAATTCTTCTGGCTTCTCCTCAGGAACTAATTCCTCTGGCTTCTCTCCATCAAATGTTATAACAGTTTGTTCTAAAAATTCCTTGCGTTTAGGCTTTTTCACTTTCTTTCTAGATGTAATTTCAACAATGGTTTCTGTCACTTCTTCACGTGTGGTTTCCGGCAATTCTGTTGGTTTCTCTTCCTCACGTGGGCCAGGTTTCACTTCTGGTTTTCTTTCCAATGTCAATACCGATTTATCCAATGGTTTATCTTCCTCCTTCTCAGGCAACTCAAATGGTTTCAAACCTGCCCTTGTGATTTCGAGCATTTCCTGGACCTTTTCCTCAGTATCATCCCAGTGCTTTGGCTTCAATTTCGGCTTTTTCGTAACCTTCTTAGTGATTTCCAGTTGCTCAGTGTAGTCGACAGGTTTTTCTTCAGGCTTTTCCTCAGGAACCAGTTCTTCTGGTCCCTCTTTAACTTCCTCTGGAAGCCTTTTCTCTTCATCAAATGTTACAGCGGCCTGTTCCAAAAATGTTTCTTGGAATTCCTTTCGTTTTGGTTTTTTAGCTTTCTTTTTGGAAGTGATTTCAACAATTGTTTCCGTCACTTCCTCGCGTGTAGTTTCTGGCGTTTCTGTGGGTTTCTCTTCTTCCTGTGGACCAGGTTTCTCTTCCTCTTTCTTAGGTAATTTAAAAGGCTTTAAAGCCGCCCTAGTGATTTCAAGCATTTCCTGAACCTTTTCCTCAGTGTCATCCCAGTGTTTTGGCCTCAATTTAGGCTTTTTAGTTACTTTCTTAGTGATTTCCAGTTGCTCGGTGTAGTCAACAGGTTTATCTTCAGGCTTTTCCTCAGGAACCAATTCTTCTGGCCCCTCTTTTACCTCCTCTGAAAGCTTTTTCTCTTCCCCAAATGTTACAACAGTTTGTTCCAAAAATGTTTCTTGAATTTCTTTCCGCTTCGGTTTTTTCTCTTTCTTTTTGGTGGTGATTTCAACAGTAGTTTCTTTCACCTCACGTGTAATTTCCTGTGTTTCTATGGGTTTCTCTTCATCCTGTGTAGCAGGTTTCTCTTCAGGTTTTTTATCCAATGTTATCTCTGATTTCTCCAAAGGTTTGTCTTCTTCTTTGTCAGGTAGTTTAAAAGGTTTCAAAGCCGCCCTCGTGATTTCAAGCATTTCCTGTACCTTTTCCTCAGTGTCATCCCAGTGTTTTGGCTTCAATTTGGGCTTTTTGGTCAACTTTTTAGTAACTTCCAATTGCTCAGTGTAGTCAACAGGTTTTTCTTCTGGTTTTTCCTCAACAGCTAATTCTTCTGGCCCCTCTTTTACCTCCTCCGGAAGCTTTTTCTCGTCATCAAATGTTACCACCGTTTGTTCCAAAAACGTTTCTTGAGTTTCCTTTCGTTTCGGTTTCTTGACTTTCTTTTTCGATGTAATTTCAATAATAGTTACGTCTTCATGAGTGGTTTCTGGCGTTTCTGTAGGTTTCTCTTCGTCTTGTGGGCCAGGTTTCTCTTCCGGTTTCCTTTCCAATGTCAATACCGATTTATCCAATGGTTTCTCTTCTTCCTCCTTCTCAGGCAGTTTGAAAGGTTTCAAACCTGCCCTTGTGATTTCCAGCATTTCCTGAACTTTTTCCTCAGTGTCATCCCAGTGTTTTGGCTTCAATTTTGGCTTTTTCGTAACCTTCTTAGTGATCTCCAATTGCTCAGTGTACTCAACAGGCTTTTCTTCCGGCTTCTCATCAGGAACCAATTCTTCTGGTCCCTCTGTAACCTCCTCTGGAAGCTTTTTCTCTTCATCAAACGTTACAACAGTTTCTTCCAAAAATGTTTCTTGGATTTCCTTGCGTTTTGGCTTTTTCGTAACCTTCTTGGTGATCTCCAATTGCTCAGTGTAGTCAACAGGTTTTTCTTCAGGCATTTCCTCAGGAACCAATTCTTCTGGCCTCTCTGGAACCTTTTTATCTTCATCAAATGTTATAACTGTTTGTTCCAAAAACGTTTCTTTACGTTTCGGCTTTTTCACTTTCTTTTTCGATGAAATTTCAACAATGGTTTCTGTCACTTCTTCACGCGTGGTTTCTGGCGCTTCGGTGGGTTTCTCTTCATCTTGTGGACCAGGTTTCTCTTCTGGTTTTCGTTCCAATGTTAACAAAGATTTCTCCAAAGGTTTCTCCTCTTCCTTCTCAGGCAATTGAAAAGGCTTCAAAGCCGCCCTTGTGATTGCTAACATTTCTTGAACTGTTTCTTCGGTGTCATCCCAATGCTTCGGTTTCAGTTTTGGCTTTTTCGTAACCTTCTTGGTGATCTCCAATTGCTCCGTGTAGTCAATCGGTTTTTCTTCAGGCATTTCCTCAGGAACCAATTCTTCTGGTCGCTCTTTAACCTCCTCTGGAAGCTTTTTCTCGTCATCAAACGTCACAACAGTTTCTTCCAAAAACGTTTCTTGGATTTCCTTGCGTTTTGGCTTTTTCACTTTCTTTTTCGATGAAATTTCAACAATGGTTTCTGTCACTTCTTCACGCGTGGTTTCTGGCGCTTCGGTGGGTTTCTCTTCATCTTGTGGACCAGGTTTCTCTTCTGGTTTTCGTTCCAATGTTAACAAAGATTTCTCCAAAGGTTTCTCCTCTTCCTTCTCAGGCAATTGAAAAGGCTTCAAAGCCGCCCTTGTGATTGCTAACATTTCTTGAACTGTTTCTTCGGTGTCATCCCAATGCTTCGGTTTCAGTTTTGGCTTTTTCGTAACCTTCTTGGTGATCTCCAGTTGCTCGGTGTAGTCAACAGGTTTTTCTTCAGGCATTTCCTCAGGAACCAATTCTTCTGGTCCCTCTTTCACCTCCTCTGGAAGCTTTTTCTCTTCATCAAACGTTACACCTGTTTGTTCCAAAAATATTTCTTGGACTTCCTTGCGTTTTGGTCTCTTGCCTTTCTTTTTGGATGTAATTTCAACAATAGTTTCTATAACTTCTTCATGAGTGGTTTCTGGCGTTTCTGTGGGTTTCTGATCATCTTGTGGGCCAGGTATCTCGTCTGGTTTTCGTTCCAGTGTTAGCACCGATTTATCCAACGGCTTCTCTTCCTCCTTCTCAGGCAGTTTAAAAGGTTTCAAACCTGCCCTTGTGATTGCTAACATTTCTTGAACCTTTTCTTCGGTTTCATCCCAATGCTTCGGTTTTAGTTTTGGCTTTTTCGTAACCTTCTTGGTGATCTCCAATTGCTCAGTGTAGTCAACAGGTTTTTCTTTGGGCGTTTCCTCAGGAACCAATTCTTCTGGTCCCTCTTTGACCTCCTCTGGAAGCCTTTTCGTTTCATCAAACGTTATGCCTGTTTGTTCCAAAAATGTTTCTTGGATTTCCTTGCGTTTTGGCTTTTTAGTAACCTTCTTGGTGATCTCCAATTGCTCAGTGTAGTCAACAGGTTTTTCCTCAGGCGTTTCCTCAGGAACCAATTCTTCTGGTCCCTCTTTGACCTCCTCTGGAAGCCTTTTCTCTTCATCAAACGTCACGACTGTTTGTTCCAAAAATGTTTCTTGGATTTCCTTGCGTTTTGGCTTTTTGTCTTTCTTCTTAGAGGTGATTTCCACAATAGTTTCCTTCACTTCAACTACTTCAGTCTTTTCTTCAGGCCGTTCAGATTCCTCCAGCGGTCTGTCTTCCGTTTTCTCGGGTAATGTAAACGGCTTCAGACCTGCTCTAGTTGTTTCCAGTAATTCTTGGACCGTCTCCTCAGTGTCACCCAGATGTTTTGGTTTAAGTTTTTTCGTGCGCTTTTTGGTTATTTCGACCGTTTCCGTGAAGTCAACAGGCATATCTTCAGGTTTCACATCTTCTTGTTCCGGTTTCTTCGGTTTTTCCTCTAATGGTTTGAGTTTTTGCTCGGCAGGTTTGTCCTTGGTCAGCTCTTCAGGCTGTTCAGCCAGTTCCTCTGGACGTTTCTCGTCTTCTGTTTTCGGTATTTTCTTTTTGGATTTCTTTGGTTTCTTCTCTCGAATAACAGTTTCCTCCTCCAACTGTTCATCTTCTGGTTTCTTAACTTCGGGCACCTCTTCAGGCCTCGTTTTCAAAGTTGTCTCTGGCTTTTTCTCATCAGTCTCTGTTACTTCAGGGCGCTCAAACGGTTTTAAACCTGCCTTTGTCATTGCTAGAAGCGATTTCACGTCTTGGGTAGTGTCCCACTGCACAAGTTTTGGTCTCAATTTCTTTTCAGGCTTTTTGGGCATTTCTTTTGACTCAAGTTCAGTAGGAGTAGCTTCCTCAACTGGGGATTCTTTTTCAGTGGGTTTGGGGAACTCGAGAGATGTCTCGGATTTTTCTGTCCTAGTTATCTCCATTTTCGAAACATCTGTGGGCAACAACGTTATTGACTTTTCAGTCCTTTCGTCTTTAGTTACCTTCTTTATCGTTTCAATGGAGGTTATGTCTACTTCTGTAATGGGTCTTTCAGTAATCTTAACAGTCTCATCAGTTATTTCTTTTACTGGCTTCTTTTTCTTTTTGCGTTTTATCAATGTCACCTCCCCAGTTGTTTTACTCGTTTCGTAAGTAACGTCAGTTACTTCCTCAGATGTAATAACCTTTTTAGGCTTCAGTTCGATGCATTTTGGCGCCCTAAATTCAATCACTACTCTTGACTTTTCAGGCTTGCGCTCAATGGACTCGATATCAATCGGGCGTTTATAAATGGCTTCAAAATCAATCTGAAGCGGTTGTTCCGGGGTCGATTCCACCACTGTTTTCTCAATTACACGTTTTGATTCGGTTGTTATTTGTGTAATTTCTTCAGGAAGTTCCTCAGGACCACGGATACGAGATTCGGCAATAATCGATGTGATTATTGTCGGTTGTGGACCAGGAAGCAAGATCTCTGGGATAAATTCAACGGGCTTCTCTGATACAGTAATTTCTTCCTTCGGAGTTTCTTTTTGCATAAAGGTAAGTAAAGTTGACGAAATCTTCTTCCTTGCCTCCTCCTTAACTTCCTCATCAGTTAATGGACCTAGTCGTTTTGGTATTAAACGGTGAGTGGTCACTTCTGTAATATTAAAGCCGATTTTAACATTTTATAACAAGTTTAGTTAAGTAATTAAAAACGTCATATTAACGATATGTTTGGTGCAAAAATCGAGTTATTTAGTGACTTCGTTAGTGGCATTTAATTATAGGTTATTAAACTTTGAGATATTCAAAGCCAATTATGATATTTTAAGCAGTTGGATTTTAGTGTAAGCGGCAGCGTGAAATGCTGTTGAGATGAAAATGATGTTATTATTTGCCAATCAAATACACGGCACAGATGTAATGCAGGCTTCAGATATTTAACACACATTATAACTTTTTAATTTAAACAACTTTATCATCATCAGCGCAGTATTATAAGTCTGTTTTAATCCGTGCCAGTCGACAAAAAGCTTTATTTTAGTGGAAACTGAGAAAGTTTTAGTTATTTATTAGCAATACCGATTATCTAGGAGTTGAAATTAGATATTTGAAAACGAGTAGTTTTAAGCTTATAAGTGGTGGATTTTTAGTGAAAAGCATGAAGTGAATGTATTAGAAGAGTTCAATGGTGGTCGTTCCATGCCAGTCATGAAAACGCAAGTGTATTAGAAGCTTATTTTCACCTGAAAAAGCTGGAAAGTGAGGTTTTAGAAAGGAAGAGGAATGTCAACAAACAAAGCGAGTTTCACCATTTAATTTAGAAAACACTAAAATGCAGTCAGCAATTAAGTTTGAAAATTCAAATTTCCTTTAGAAATAGAAAAAAAAATGTCTATTTCTCAATCCAAACATTTCGTAAATGCAAGATTTGGGAAAAGAAACTAACTTTTCATCGACTTTGTTAAAACTTTACAGTCCAACACAAAACTCAGTAGTCACAAAAAAACTGTAAGTTTGCACAAAAATTATTCGAGGACTTAACTCAAGGCAAGTTTTAGTAAATGCTAACAAAAGCCTCAACAGGTGCGAGAAACGCCTAATTCAGGTTAGCATTATATTTTATTTATTAGAATCTTAGTTAATGGCGTGCCTATTGCAATAACCAGAATTATTTTCTAAATGCATCATTTCGTGACGATTATTATTATTATTATTATTATTATTTTACAGCGTTTAATAACACTATGTAGTCCATGTCAAAAATTATAAAAATTATAAAAATTAATAATCCACGCCACAACCAAATTAGTATATTTTTATTAAGCTGAGCAGCTTGATATTTGTTACAATTAGCCTTATAAGCTAAAATCGGAATGTAAAGTTAAGTTTGCAAGGCAAACATAGATGAATTATACAGAAACAACAAAAAACAAAAATTAGGGTATGTATTAAAAGCGTTTTGGTATGGAATCGAACTTCTGTTATAATTATTAGTGGCACTAACAGCCACACCATTAATAAAGCAATGCTGTTTAGCATGCCAGCTGAATATAATTAATCGTTTTAGTAGCTGAGAAAAGCTGAGCACAATGAAAGAAACTCTAACCTTTTGTCTGATCCACTTTATGCACTGTCTTCTCAACTGGTTCGTAATCTATGTGTATACAAAATAATAGGTACTCAAATTAAGGGTTCTGGTATCGCATAATATGATACCCAGGAAATAGTTACGAGTGCAGAAGCCCGTGTTTAGTCGTTTGTGAATTAAGTTAGTAAACGCTGGAACAAATAAACTGGAAGAAACTCTTTGAAAAAACATTGTGAATAAATTAGTTCGTATTATAAACGTACAGTAAATCGTATTAATAATTGATTGAAAATTAAAGCTTACTGACATAAGCATAATGTGGGAAAAGTTATTAGTCAGAAATTGCATCTGAGAAGCTATCAAAGTAGAAAATAAACTGTAAAAACACTTACCTTTTATGTTGTATCACATCTTAAGTCTATGAAAGGTAACTATAAGATGCCATTAGTGTACACACTTTTATTAAAACAATACTAAACACATTCCACACAAGTCATTAGTTTGGCTATCGTCGCTAATCGACACATTTCGTTATTTATAGGGAGTTAGCGCAGCACAACGAAATTGTACAAATACGAGATTTATAGGTAATTCTCACAGCTTTTAAAACATTAATAATAGACGGCGTAAATTCACCAACTATTTAGTTTACGAGTTTTTCGGCGCACCACTTGCAAACGACACCTCACATTAATACGAATTGAAGGTACTATTCTTTTCGTTAAATCAAAAAAAACCCGTTTAATTAAATTCCGTGCAATGCGCTAATTCCCTAACGTCAAAACTACACAAGTTTTAGTAATACAACAGTCAATTGCAAACCATCACAACTCCATCATAAATGGCATACTAAACTATCCAAATCTAAGGTACATGTGTATTTTATATTAGTGATAGGCCTGATATAAAAGTTATACGCTCTCAATTAATTAACAAAATAAAGTAAACATTTTATACATTTAACAATAATTTTGATGACTAATTTCATTTTTCCATTTCATGTCATTATAAACACCAATTAAATGATTTCAAAAATAATAATGTTTTCTCTGAGCATTTTACAGGAACGACGCTTATATATCATTGTAGTAACCTGTGGTAAATAAACGTATAAAATGTGGATTTTTAAATTACTATAAGGCGCTGTAATATATTTGGCTACATTAATCTACGAATCTACAAATTAATCGATCTTGCTATTTATGAATAAAACTAGCTACGTACAATTTAAGTTATTACAAATTTCGTTCTGGTGTAGAAATACACGAAGTTCTGAATTTCCATTCAATTAACTAAACTAATGCTAAAAACTTGTATGTATATACATGTACAGCAAGCAGCAAAATAAATTTTCACTAATTTAATTGTTTTTATTGACTAGTCTAGTGAGTAACTGATTAGCTGCCTAATATGTATTTGGGAACTGTGTACATCTCAATATCAAACGAGATGTATTTGATATGTTTCTGTATAAATTTGAGGCCTTTGAATATTGAATACCGTAAACGATCTTCGTCAATTTAATATCTTTTCACAATTGGTAAATCCTTTTACCCCAAATGCAATTTGCGATCTCTAGGTTATAATATTCCGACTTAGCTCAAATTACTCTTTCAACGCAATAATTGCATGATAAAAGTGGAATGTTTGATGTTAAAAAATATGGATTCGCAATAGCGTTTTATATAAATGGACACATGGAATACCAAAAGGAATGGATCACTACAATTGGTTTTAAATTGGTTAAATGAGGAATGCCTAGAAATATTTTCAAATGCATGTGCGGTATAATGGCTGTATTTGAAAATGGTCAAAGTTATTCAGAATCCCCTAATATTACCGAAAAGGCTAGGCTGAATAGCCAAGTGATAATCTGCAAAATTAACACAACGAGTACAACCAGCGTCATATTAAAATTCAACCATTTCTCAACCGTTTCGTGATGCTGATGTGTGAACCTATCCGTTCCAAAAGGTGTTTGATTTAGTGGTGTGGCAGTGTCATATTTATTTTCCTCCTCGCTTTCTGTGAAAATTCATCATGCAAATAAATTATCACAATTAATCCATGCAATTAATTGGCAAACCACACATGGCAGCTGGAAGATCCATCCGGAATCGGTATCCAAAATTACATTATTTGTATAATTTATCTTGGATCCCAATTGCGACTCGGATCTGGATTCTGACCCTCAGTAATATTTCAAAGCTATAGGGCGATGTTTAACTTTTCCTGTGAATTTCAGGTAAATGGTCAAAATAACAAAACCCTGCTTCGAATACATGGATACAGTACAGTATACATGAATAGACTACATGTAGGTGAATGACTTTCGAGCTAAGAGGGATAGCCATCCCTCATAGCTCGAAAGCTGGCAGTGATTGCCCCTGGGTGGGCAGCAACAATGAAAATCATGTTTTACATTATTTTAGATTAGATTAGGTCGGGTTGAGTAACGACAGCACGATAAAAACAAAAAGGATAAGTTCCGACAGCTAAGATACGCTCGTAGGTGCCATTCTTGGCTACTAGACAACTAGGAAGTAGCGTTGTATTTTGTGCACATTTGGAACAAGGAAAATAGCGCAGTATAACCCATAATGGTTACATTTCATCTATACTTGTATTTATCCATTTTTTTTATTTTTTGTTTTTTGTGTGCTTATAATGTTGTACTGAAGACGTTATGTATTTAGCTGTTCATCCGCCAAGCAATCACTGCCAATTTACGAACTATAGGAGAACCCCACTTTCTTATAGTGTCTGCAGCTGGGACATTAAGCATATATGGTGGTTAAAACCCAATAACCTTTCAACTGCCAAACACTCTTAGTGCTTACAATAGAGTTTCGCGAAAGCATTTCAAATTTTTTAAATAGCATTTTAAAGCGCCACCGCCATCATGGGTGTAGAAAATAAAAAACACCATCCAGCCCATACAATATGCGTGAAAGCATAACTTATAATGCAAACAGGTGCCAAAATCTCCCAAGCTCAAGCAACCATGCCATGCCTACTTTTCAAATTATTAATGAATATTTCAGAAACTGAACCTCAGCTTTCTGACACACTTCATCACTTAATTCGTTACTTAATTCTTCACAAGCATTATTTAGCCAATTGTTATCAGCCTATAGTCCTCAACTTTTGAAATTCAAATGTCAAATTCCCACTTATCAGAACCATGCCAATCAACATTATCATTCATATTGAGAAATGATTCTCTCTGCAAAATGCATAGGAACAGCTTCCGGAAAATCTTGCGCAATTTATTTGCATGCATTACAGCCATCTGCTACGAGCAGCGATGCAAATTCCTCGCCTTACCTTATATCCCTTAAGCGGCAAATCAAATTAAAAGCTACCAGCAACCACAATGGCCTTATAGCTCAAGAGTGTGTCCGCAAAAAATGGATTACTGTCCTACCTTTGAATAGAACCTCAGTGGCCGCAGTGTGTACGAGTGGCGTTTCTTCAATCGCTTCTCTTGCCCTCGTCAATGGTCGCTTGGGTTCCTTCACATCACCAAGCGTGTCTTCAGGGGTTACGGCTTTCACCTAAAAATGATGCAAGTTTAGGTCCAACACTGTTTTCAATTCGTGATGCCAGAAAAGTATTTCGGTAGCAAATGCATAACTGACAATCCTTACCTGAATGGACTGTGTGCTGTCCACTGAGAACTGGGCGTGTCTTCGCCTGACTTCGTCTACGGTAAATTCCTCCGAGCGCATTTCCGTTCGGACTTCCGATACCGATACCTGCTGCTGCTGGGTGACCTGCATGTGAGCAGTGCCGCTGAAAGGAAGCTGGCCCGGTGTGAATTGGCTGGAGACGCCTTGAGGGAACATTTCCGAAATGGTGAACGATTCCTGGGTGGTGACCTTCTGTCCAGCCACTTTGGTGACAGGACGTCTTCCAGCCTTAAACTCTTCGGGAAACTGTTCCGACGCCGTTTCGGTGACTTGGAAAGTGACTCTTGGGACCATTTCCTGCCTTGGCTCCACTGGCCTGAGTGATTCAGGCGAGAATTCCCGGGGCCGTGATTCGTCCGGCAGCTCGGTGATGGTCAGCGACTGCGATGGGGTGTATTCATAGTCCCGCGAGGTGACCTGTTCGGTGACAACGACTTTGGTGAATTCTTGGCTGGTCACACCCAAAGGGGAGACCTGCTCCTTCCTGGTAACTGTGGTGCGCGCCTGTGTTCGCCAAGGGGCACCTGACGCCTTGACCTCTTCTGTGGTTTCTTCTGTGACCACTTCACTTACGGTCACCGGGGTCGTAATCGCGACAGTGGCTTCCTCAGTAACCAGGGGTTTGACAACGAATTCATCAGTGACTTCAGTGACTGTTGTCTCTTTAGTCTCACCAGCTTCTTTTGGCTTCTTGGGCTTCTTCGGTTTCTTTTCTAAAGGCTTATCCTCTTCCTCAACAGGGTACTCTTCAGGGACTTGCTCGGTAACGATGATGTGCTCTTCTAGATCAAAAGAAACTGTGGGTTTCTTCGACTTTTTCGTCTTTTTGGGCTTCTCCTCGTCGGTGATTTCGGTGATGGTCAGCTGCTCGGGTAACAGCAATTCCTCCGAAGGCTTCTCCTCTTCAGGTCGTCTACCAAGTATTTCTTGGGTCTCTTCGTACGTTGTGTAATCGATGCGCTTCGGGCGCTTTTTCTTGCCTTTTGGCTTAGGTCCACTTTCAGGAATTTCTTCTATTTTCTCGTCAGTGACCTCTTCAGTGGTGGTGGTGATTTCGAGTTCCTTTTCGGTCCTGCGTTTTGGCTTCAGTTTCTTCTCAACAACTTCAGTCGGTCGAATCTCTTGCTCCGTGAGGAAGCCCTCCTTGGTGACCTTCTTCGTTGTGACTGTTACTTCTTGACTGATCTCTTCCATAGGCTGCTCGGGCATCTCTTCCACCGGTTTTTCACCTTTCGGTTTCGGAGTTTTCTTCTTCTTCACTACAATTTCGGTTCTCGTGACCTCTGAAACGGGGGTGACATCCTCTGGTTGGTCGAAGACACGCTGCGGGATCATCTCCTTCACTTTCTTGGTAATTTCAAACTCCAATGTCGCCTCCCCTACAGGCCGGAACTCTTTATCAGTGATTTCTGAGGGCGCATATTCCTTCTCAGTGATGAATTCCTCTTTAACCACCCTCCTAGTGGAAACACTAATTTCTTGCGAAAAGTCCTCTGGCATTTCTTTCAGCCCTGGCCTCTCTCCTTTTGGTCTACGATGTACTTTCTTGGTCACTTCTAAAGTGCTTTTTTCAGCCAATGGGGCGATCTCCTCTGGCGATTTCAAAGCCAACTGGGGAATCAGTTCTTTAACTTTCTGGGTAAGATCAAGTTCAGCAAATGTCCTCTCTTTTGGATAAATTTCCTTTTGTACTTCTTCTGTTGGTTGGAATTCCTTCTCCGTGACAAATTCCTCTTTCGTTATTTCTTTAGTTGTGACAGTAATGTCTTGGGTGACATCCTTCTTCTTTCTAGGTTTTTTCTCTTTAGGAATTTTTTCAGGAATTACCTCTTCCTCTTTTTTCAGAGGCCTCCATGGTATTTGCTCTGTGACTTTCTCGACACCTTCTGGCCTTTCTTCAGGCCCTTCGGGCACCAATTCTGGCTTTAATTCCTTCACTTCGCCAGTAATCTCAAACTCTTTGATAATTTTCTTCCTTTGCGTTATTGTTTTCTCAACAATCTCCGTTGGTTGAAGCTCTTTTTCAGTAATGAAGTCCTCTTTTGTTACTTCTTTAGTGGTGATAGTTATATCCTGGGTGACATCCTTCTTCTTTTTAGGCTTCTTTTCTTTGGGTAATTTCTCGAGAATTACCTCTTCCTCTTTTTTCAGAGGCCTCCATGGTATTTGCTCGGTGACTTTCTCGACACCTTCTGGCCCTTCTTCAGGCCCTTCAGGCACCAACTCCGGCATTAATTCCTTCACTTCGTCAGCAATCTCAAACTCTTTGACAGTTTTCTTCTTTTGCGTTATCGTTTTCTCAACAATCTCAGTTGGTTGAAGTTCTTTTTCAGTGATGAATTCCTCTTTAGTTACCTCTTTAGTGGTGATAGTTACATCCTGGGTGACGTCCTTCCTCTTTTTAGGTTTCTTCTCTTTGGGCAATTTTTCAGTAATTACCTCTTCCTCTTTTTTCAGAGGCCTCCATGGTATTTGTTCGGTGACCTTCTCGACACCTTCTGGCCTTTCTTCAGGCCCTTCAGGGACCAACTCTGGCATTAATTCTTTCACTTCATCAGTAATCTCAAACTCTTTGACAGTTTTCTTCTTTTGCGTTATCGTTTTCTCAACAACCTCAGTTGGTTGAAGTTCTTTTTCAGTGATGAATTCCTCTTTAGTTACCTCTTTAGTGGTGATAGTTATATCCTGGGTGACATCCTTCTTCTTTTTAGGCTTCTTTTCTTTGGGCAATTTCTCGAGAATTACCTCTTCCTCTTTTTTCAGAGGCCTCCATGGTATTTGCTCTGTGACTTTCTCGACACCTTCTGGCCTTTCTTCAGGCCCTTCAGGGACCAACTCTGGCATTAATTCTTTCACTTCGTCAGTAATCTCAAGCTCTTTTACAGTTTTCTTCTTTTGCGTTATCGTTTTCTCAACAATCTCAGTTGGTTGAAGTTCTTTTTCAGTGATGAATTCCTCTTTAGTTACCTCTTTAGTGGTGATAGTTATATCCTGGGTGACATCCTTCTTCTTTTTAGGTTTCTTTTCTTTAGGCAATTTCTCGAGAATTACCTCTTCCTCTTTTTTCAGAGGCCTCCATGGTATTTGCTCGACGACTTTCTCAACACCTTCTGTCCTTTCTTCAGGCCCTTCAGGCACCAACTCTGGCATTAATTCTTTCACTTCGTCAGTAATCTCAAACTCTTTGACAGTTTTCTTCTTTTGCGTTATCGTTTTCTCAACAATCTCAGTTGGTTGAAGTTCTTTTT
>JAQFYZ010003321.1:0-13756 GCA_034695085.1 Cylindroiulus punctatus | reverse complement strand
AACAAGGAAATTTGGAGTAAGTTCTCCTCTAAATTGGGTCCCCAGTCCTAACTAATTGGGGTCAATGGGGTGGCTGCTCATTGACACTTTCCCACTGTTTCCTAACCTTCCAAAGGTGCCGAATCTCATGGGATTCAGTTCATGAATCCTATGCTTATGCTTAGCCATAATGCTTAGCAATGTATGTGATAGGGTCAGCAAGCATTCATGCCCCCTTCTTCTGGACAAAGACAATTAACTTTTCCCAAGAATTTGCATAATGGGATGACCAGCGGGGCCCTAGATAGTGCGGGGCCCTGTGCATGGGTACACTTTGCACACCCCTCGGGCGGCTCTGCATGTCATGCTATCTTGGCAGGTATTTAAATGTCCTTGGCTCACTTCAAACAAATCCTCATATGAAACTAAAAATTGCTCTGAAATTAAGTAGTACAGTTACTGTTGTAATCAACATGCCATGGGATGTCGTTTTCCAATGCATCAAATGCATTATGTAAACGATTTTTAAGTATACTTTTTTGAGTATACTTGCACTTGATTTGAGAATCTGCTTGAGGATTATTTTAGTCAAGGCACCTCAAGCCAAATTAGTCGCTGCAAATGGCATGTTCAACAGGCTGAACTTGACACGAAGTTCCTGTTTCCAATGTTTTACGAAGCAGAGGATTCTGGTTGTTTTGCAACATGTCACCACCAGGTGATAGTCTTTAAGGCAAGTCATGTAAACTAACGTCGCTGCAGTGACTTGGTGCCAAGGAGAGTGTTATGGGAGTAAACTAACCATGCCAGCAATATATACGGAAGATTTTTAACTCTTTTATCTCCAAATTTGCTTAGTTTCAAGCATGTTTACGAAATTTTGCACTTTTTATTTCACCAAAAACGCGTGGCGCCCCCAATCTGTCAACACAACTACAAGCTTAAGACTCGTGTAGGACTAATCCCAAATTTTATAAACAGCATAAATAAACACATACTCGGAAGCGAGGAACTTTCCTATATCAACAACTAAGTTTTCCTTTGAAATTCTTTGATTTCCATAAATTAAACTGAGCATCATCTGGGGGGTGCGTCTCCCGGCCTACTTAATTGGAGCCCGTTTAAGGTCGTTTCGGAAACGTGACTTATGTTCCGGATTAAAAGTGATACAAAATTTCCGCCCGTTTTTACGACGCTGAAATTAATCGCTGATTAATTGAGTTATGGGATGACCTCATCGACGCGAAAAGAAACGAAAGTGTGATGTTTTATGAAAGCTAATAATAAATTGACGTGGGCTGCGACAAATAAAATGATAAAATACAATGCGGGTGCCAGAAGTGATGACTGTTCGGTTTTTTATGAAGCCTCTTGGGTGGGGGCGGATTTTTATTAGGTAGCAAAAAAATGTGGGGGGAGCTGCTGGAGGCAACCTGTACATCTGAGTTCCGGATGAATTGAATAAATAAACAAGAATGGGCTGACTTCACATCCATGTCCCAGTTGTGGGGAACTTATGGCGAGGAAGTGGCTCCTTTCCATGTTTAATAATAATCGAATTAATAAGAATTTCGGCCAAGCCGTTCATTACATAGTTTTCTGAAAACAATACGAAGAAAACTTGCCTGGTGGAAATCCTGAGAGTGCGATAACCCATAGAGGCCTCTAATAACCCAGCGACGCTAGCGCCCTCTGGTGACGATAATGACATTTTAGTTCAATTGAAATACTGAATTAGTCAGTTATTTATGGCTGTTTTGAGTACAAATACCAAAACGTTTCGCTGCTATGAATCCTTAAATATCTAAATAGGGAAATATCACATTTTTTCGGTTTTAAAATACATGTACATGTACATTATTGTGGCATGTCCCCTAATGTAGTTTGCTTAATAGTATTTTCCTGCATATTCTGTACTTTATTTTCCTTTTAGTTTTACTTCCTTTTTGTTTTTTGCTGTAACATTTTTGTACTTGGGTGGCTTGTCATTCTTATGTATTTCATATTTTTTTACTTATCCATTTTGTTCCTGCAATTTTACATTTTGTATATTTCACTTTAATTTCATTGTTCTTTTTTGCTGTAACATTTTGTACTTGGGTAAACCTACCCTCATCACATGGCATCTCAGGCACTGACTGTGGGCGTTTTTTGCTTTTTAAACACCTAAGTACGAGGAAACTATGCACTTTTAAGGACGGAAATCGAAGTCATTTCTCGCGTTTTGGAAACTAATGAAATTTTCCTGTTGTACTGTGCGGACTTGCAATTCTGCTTCACCATGTACATGTATACCCACGAAAAAGTTGAATGAGTGTGAGTGTTTTTTTCAATCATGACATCAGCATGCAGCTCGTGTCACCTGTTCAACGGGTGATTTTTTGACCTGGGAATTCGAGGAATGTCTCGTTTGGCTCTTCTGGGAATGCGCGCGAACGTGGTCAGTCTGAGGGTGGTTCGATTGTTGTTTTAAATGCCTTTTGTTTTCTGATAAGAAGCATAAAAATGGCCATAAAGCGATGCAGTCACTGAATTTAGGTTTCGAGGTGGCATTTTTGGCAGAAGTGGAAGTATTTTCGGTCGCTGACGTCATTTCCTAGCACTTTTTTTAGAACGTGAGCGATCGCCTATCCATTTGAGTTTTATTTATACGACTTTCCTCCATTTTTAAGTACGGCCAATCTAAATAATAAACAAAGTACAATGAGCAATACGCAGCGTGGGACCCTCCCACTTGCACTGGGTTTTTGGGCTAACGTTTCTGGACTGCTTCGCGTTCTTTGAAATGGAAATTAAGGCCGCGGAGAAGATCACGTAGAACGGAAGTGGTCCATAATATGAACTAACGCCTCCACCAGAAACTGCAAGAAACTGGCAAAAATTCTGGGAAATTGACTGCAAATGGGTGCCAAATTGTATCCTGATACTGATTCTTTAACACGAGTTGGTACGTTGAGAGCAAGCTGGACTTAATTCAAGCTGAGAGACTGAAAACTTCATGTTAACATCCAGGATTTCTAAAGACGTAACATTCTGCCCAACGATTTTAGCAAAGAGGAGTTCTGGAGCGAATGATTCCTCAAATGTTACAACAAACTTGTAGTAACACCTTAGGTGTAAAAAACGTGATAAAGTTCCGAGTGAATTGCTGTTACATTTATGTCAGTCCTTTAAATTGCATATAAACTGTACTTAAATTTTTAGGATACACAACATAGATGTAGTACAGTAGAACCTGTCTAAACTTATACAGTACTGACTGGGCGTTACGTACGATTTAGACAGGTTATTGGTTTAGGCAGGATCATTAGGCCGGTTCCGACGAGCTCGGGACCGGCCAATGATGTAAGCCTATGGAGGTTATCAGTTAAGACAGTATCAGTTAAGAGAGGTTCTACTGTACCTAAATTAGCACCCCTGTTAAAGCATAGAGGCTATGAGAAAGTTAAACTCGTAGGCTGGCAGTGATTACCTGATAGTCAAGGAGCAGCTAAATCGAAAGTTAGGTTAAGTTAAATACTGTAAAAATAACACACACACAAAATGAACTTTATTGGGATTAATTTCTGTTTGATTTTGCATTCTCCCCAGGGATTCCATGCTTACAGTGTTCTACAGTGTATATCCTGCATTCACTAACATCACTAGCCAGAAATCCAACTACTCAAATCTCAGGACTTTGGAATGTTATTTTGCGCTATGAATCCTTTGATAAAAGCTCAGTGGGGACCGATAAAACCGCCGGAATAAAACACCCCGTAAGAATTAGTTCACGAATCAGATCACGAATTACTCATACTCAACAAGATCGCCTATAGACAAAACAGCATTTGGGTCGATATCGCGTTTCAAACGAGTGTTTACTTTGGGAAATGTAAAACGGCCACGATGCCAATTGTGAAGCTGGCATCTGGTTTCGAGGTTGATTGAAATAAATCAAATTTCATCACCGCACTCGCTTTTCAAGCACCGCATTTGATGACACGCTGTCGCGGCTCACCTTCGTTCGTCTTCCGGTTCTGCCGCAAATCTTGTCACGGTTTCCGGTTCCCCTGACTTGACCTCTATCCCCGAAGGCGAGCAATCGTTCATAACAACCGAGCTATGAGTGATTGCTCGTCTACAGGCGATGACACTTGCGTGGCATTTACTGCACTTTAGGATTCTACTGTACGCTTCGCTGCGGTGACGTCATTATTACTCATTGAGGGTCGTCCATGAATGGATGCTCGTTTAATGTGACTTTGATTTATAATCATTTACTCCCTCTGGGTACATATATGATAATCATTTGTACCTAATTTTCAACACTTTCAGGTAGATATGCCCATGGCAAATGTACCTCCAAGGTACATTTGCATTTCTTTTTTCTTTTCTTTTTCTTTTCTTATTTTTGCTTATTTTTGCAAAACCACAAGGGTACAGATGATGACCAAATGCATACATTCCATGGTGAAGGTCATTAGCAGACATGGATGTGGGTCATTTCTTAATGAAAAGGTACCCAAATCCTATAATGGGGTGCAAATGTACATTTGTACTTTTATGGTTTGCAGTGTTGGATGCTTGTGGACGTGGTTATAAAGGGGAAAAGAAGAGTTTTTTTGTGGAAATTGGGCCGCCATTTTGTGACTTGAAATTTGGTGAAAAGGCTGAAAAGTTTTATGATCGAAGCGTGGCCGGCGATGAATTATGCCCTCGCATAGAAATGAGCTCATTATAACCAGCTTCGGATTTAATTATACCCCCGAGAACAATTCACCTGGACCAGATTGCCCCCACGTGACTCGGGAAGGACAAAGTCACAATAACGTTGTTGCTGGGTTGCGCCATTGTTCGCCCCATTCCATATTGGCAGCTTCATGCTAATTTCGAGGATGACGCTGGTTTATTTTTCGATTATTTTGTGCCGGGGCACGTAGCTCTGAATTTATGGGGAAACTCGCCTCCCGCACTCTGACTAATACCTGTTTACGTATTGTAAATCACGTGCTCCAGTGAAGCCCAGGCCCATAACTCGTCTGCCTACACGCGTCCGAGGCAAAATGCCAAGCGAAACACCTTGAGCTACAGTTTGCTGTGGCACTTCCGCCATGCTTGTCTTTAATTTGTCACTTCAAATTCACCCATGCACTTTGCAGAAGGTTAGTTCATTGAAGTTGGCTGCTGGAGCATGCGGTACTCCTCCTCTGGAGAACCGTAGTAAAAGTTTGTTTTTCACCTCCTTAACACTACGTGCTCTTGCAAAGTCACCGAAACTACCCAAAGCACCCACATCAAAAAATGTGGATACATCGTGACTACTAAAAATTAACACTAACGTTTTTAGAAACAGTGCAATTTGCAGACCTATTTGCTGCACGTTTGGACGTTTCGAGGCAAGGCTGGTGTGTTTTTCCCAAGATGTCACTAGAATGCTTGCCAGACCCTAACAATTAAGTTAACAACACGATAAAAATAAAAAATAAACTTGTCCGACTGCAGCAAAACCTGCAACTGTCGAACCAAGATGGCTGCCAGGACGCAGTCGTGATCAGAATTTATGTTCTTGTTAATTGGCCGTAGCATTCACAGCAGAAATGCATGTTGGATGAAAGTAACATAATTGTTTCTGGTCGTACATTTGGATTCCTCTAAAACTCGACTCCAAAACCACAACTGAGTGCCCGCTCGTGTCGCTGTCGCAACAGTGGATGAGCTCTAAAATAGGCCATAAACGTAACTTTAGCCCCACATTCCATGTTTATAATGAGTTAGATAATAAATCAAATGATGTGTGTGCTCGGTCTCTTTCTCGACTCTTCCTAGCTGGATGTTATCTGCACCGACCCGAAATGTAATCTGCTCACTGGCAACCAACTTGAACCAAGATAGAATGGTGTCGTTGTGTGGGTTTAGCTGTTGTTAACATCCATTGCGTGAACACCCTAATGCGGACACAGTGCTGGACATTAACTGTCAATGCCAGAGAATCAAATGTGCACGCTTTGAGCTTAAATAATTAAATTGTAGCTACAGTAAAACAATTTGAACATGTACCATGGCGAATTGTTATGTGCTGAGTGCCTGGAGATTGCTTTGTGTCATAAATGATTTAATTATAGCTATAAACAAATTGAATAATTATAGCTATAAACAAATTGAATATGCATGATGATAAGTTAGCATGAGACTGTTGCATTGAAACTACAGTATCTGAAAAACGCTACCATTGGTGGGTAATTACATCCCAGAAAGCAACAGTCCTAAGTTAACTTGAAGTACTAGGCATGTAAACATTGCGGTGTAGGTGAGGATTATACTTGAGCTGAATTTTCATGGCGATTTTACGTGGTGATATTCAACCTGGAAAAGCTGAAAAACTCAGGGAATTTGTATTTGAACCCGCAATTTTTCAGTACTAATATTTTATTATGTTTTTCTTTCATAACAGTTCTGGTGAATCGGCATAAAAATGATTACCTTAGTAGTCAATTATGAAAATTCCTGTCTTTTCTAACTAAACAGTAGTTTTCTTCCTTATGATATACGGAACTGTCTTTGGCAATAAATGCATTATTTAATCAATAAAATATTATTTTTAAACCGGAAAACATGACCATGAAAAACGTGGAAGATTTTGGAATGTAGTTTTCAGAAATTGGTATTCACCATGCTTTGTCATACTATCAGACATAGCGTCATTACCAATTAGCAATGACAAAGTTACAATGTTGACCATTTGTTTGTTCTTTAAATGTTCATGGCCATCACTGTATTTCCAGAAATTCGCTAATTGGGAGCAAAATGAGGCTGCAGGCTTGCAGCCTTTAAAAATATAATAAATATCCTAAAACACAACTTAATCCACTGTATGCAAAATTGCCAGGTTGCGTGCACTCATGGCAACAATAAACGGCGTTTGAGGCATTCCTATTTTTAACAAAACTCATTTCTTTAAAGCCAAACATAATTAAAAAACAGAGAAGAAATCATCAGTCATCAGGATGCGAGCGAAACAATGCAAAAAAACGTGAGAGTGGTTAATTTTAAGGGCAAAGAGAAAAACCGGACTGGTTCCTATTTTGAGGGTTAAGGACATTGGCTCGACTGTATGGGGTGGGGGAGGGGCAACCATAAAACTGCATTAAGCCTGGTAACTTAATCACTTTAATGCTTATGCTAATCGGGGACCCACCGAATGTCAGGTAGCCGGTAATTACGGCCGGACATTATTCATCTAATACGTCCATTATGTTAATGGTGGTGCGATTAATAAACATCGTAAAACGATAATTCGGCATATGTAGAGCTACTCATTAAAAATGGAAAATGTGGAGTAATGAGTGAGGGGTTCGGGTATCCCCCCTCTGGTTTTATTGGCTTTTTTGTTCACTGTCTGTGTAGCCAACCAGCCATTATTTATTTTCTTATTTATCGTTGTTAAAATTATCGGAGCATTCGATCAAGGAGAAGAAAAACAAAACAAATCGCTAAGCACAACACGAGAGCCAACAAAACGAGGCGCCCTACTGCCAAATTGTTATTGCCCCGTTGCTGTAAAAACACTAAACACATGCAGCAGTAAAGATGCACCAAGCCGAAGGCCAGATCCCAAAAAGTAAACACATTAGGCCATAAACTTCTTCGAAAACTAGGATATCGTACTAAATGCGAAGCTATAACATTTCAAAATACAAGTGTAGGCTGCAGCTATTCGTCATAAGATTTGCTGAATATGTAGCATGCAAGACATATAAGTTACCTTAACCTAAGCAAGTCTTGCATGGTAAACTTGGCTTGGGCATCGCTAGGGGGCAGCTTGATTCAACTCACCTCAAACCAAGCAAGTTTGTGCACTTGGCTTCTTGTTTCATTCTTTGTGATAAACCTGAAATCAGATTTATGGAAGTTCCCATAACCTGTACCACTCCTGCAAGGTTCGTACTGCTTTGGTATGATCCTACAATTTGTAAGGATGCTGTGCTTTGCAACATGTCGCCCCCACGTGACAGACTATAAGACAATATTTTTTTATATTTTTTCCCATTTTCAATTGTTCTTATACTTAATTAAAAATTATATTATCATGAACTAATCGTTAGAGTATGCACGTAATTGCGACCGTTGGCATATCTTATTTTCATTTATTGAACATTAATTTTTTATAATTTTGTCGTTGGCATCTTGGCAGTTACTAGCAGTGCTATTAGCCTTGGGTAATTGTGTTCCAGTAATCAAGTATATGTAGAAATTTTTAGCTTTCTTTATTCTTGCATAATGGACACAAGCGAAGTAAATTTCAATGCAATTTCAATTCAAATCATGCAAACCCCTATTGGGGTGACTTGGTGTAAGGCGAGTTGGAGCTTGCATTGACAAACGAACAAATCGTCTTATACCCCGTCCACACTGCACAAGATGTAGTTAATTTACCTAGTTGAGAACCTCCCGGGCTGGCTTGATAAATCCGAAAGGTACATTCTCGAATTTATGCAATGAGCCTGGGAGATTCTCAACTGGGTATCAAGTTAACTACATTTTATGCATAGTGTGGACGGGGTACCCCAAGCATGCATATGCAGCCTTTAACATTAATTGCTGCAAAAATTAATTGAACAATGTGTTTACAAATGCGAAGAGAAAGCATGTTATACGACAGGTATGGGGTTCTTGACCGTCTTTGACAAATACCACATAGAGCTCTGATATGCGGGTGGGGCTCACGACCTGGATGAAAGGTCACCGAATTAATTACCCCCGCCAAGCGTCCATGTTCAAACGAATAAAGTCAGGAGGAAATGAAGGGAAATTTCCTTATTGACACACACCTATTTGCTTTTGGTAAATCGCCTCGGTAGCGGATATGCGTTAATTATTTGTGCACCAGGCGCTAATGAATCGATAAAAGAAGGCGTAATGATCTCACGGGCTCTGATTTATGCATTCACTAATTGCACCCTGGCCTTTGGATAACCGCGATCGAACTGATTGGTTCCATGCAAACTTGTTTACTTTGATGCAAGACGATCTATAGCTGCCGTCAGCGATCCGGTCTCAAGTGGGCCTGCTTTGCTCGAGCAAGGCAGCAAAAAATTGACTTATTTGGACGAAGTTCATGAGACACCAAGAACAGGGAATGCATGGCATTGGTTCAAAACTCGAGTCTTTGCTCGCGTTCTGGGAGGAACCTAGCCCGATCCATCTTCGTACAAATCTGGAATGAAATGAAAAAAAGTTGGGAAAAAAATGAAAACAGGTTTAAAATATTGCAGGAATTGGCGACGAGTGACACGACCGTGGCGTACTCGGTATGCCAGTGATGCCAGGACGCAGTTGCTGGCAGAACGAATCATTGAACGGGGAACCGGAAGTGGGGGAAGATGGCGTCCACCGTTAAAATATAACAGTGTCAACGGTTTTTAATGAATGAATTGGTCGGAATTCCAGTTATGCTAATTATATATGAAATCCTGTCGTGTGATGCTTAGGTCACGCCTGAGGGTGTTATGTTGTTTCACTGATCACTCATCTTTGACTCGCAGTGCCCTCTGCTGTAAAAGTACCTGGGAAGTTAATAGCTGATGCAGTATCGAACACTTTGTGCATAAATGTGGTCCGGAAATGGGCTCTGTACAGGAAGGAAGTGAGTCAGGAGGGTTTGATAATCCTTTATGATGTTATCAATGGGCAGACCTATTTATTGTTGATCGATGGCCTTCATTGATCGAGTCTATCTGACCAGGAAAGTAGGACATTCATATTGACTCACGAGTGGCGCTCTTTTCGAAGGGATTGAACATATTTTGCTCTACAGGTCAAAGGGAAAAGGAGAGAAGGTGATGAATGGACCAGTTTCAGTGCTGAAATACATAAAAATGCATGATGGGCATTCGAAATTCGAAGGGAATCTCAACGGTTAGAGATCAGAATGGTCCCTGTTTCAAAAGCAATTTTTTATTATTTTTTTTATTTCAGCACTACTCCTTCGGTAGAGTTGGTATGTTCATGTATGTGTTAAGTGCAGGAAATGAGAAATTAAAAAGGCTGTTTTACATGTTAACCGCCATAGACTATGTCGAAGGCGAGCTTTCTCTCATGGCTCGCAAGCTGGCAGTGATTGCCTGGTTATTAGGGGCAGCCAACTCTGAACTTGCACTTCAAGGTTATTTTATAATATGGTAAATTATGTTAGGTTAGGTTAGGTTTGATCATCTTATAAAGGCACAAAAGAAACACAAGAAAGGAAATAGGATAGGCCTAATTTCATAAAAAATGAGGAGTGTAAGTAGATGATGAGTCTGCATGGTAGCTGTGAGGAGTTGAGGTTTCAAGTTTCCTAATCCCATGGCATAGAGAGCTCAGCAACTCATGGCTATCCTTCAGATTCATCAACTTCTCATGCTCCTCATTTGAAATTTGACCATGTGTCATTCTCGTACATGTACACTGTATAATGGACAATACTGACAAGCAGGGTTGGAATACAGATTTTGTGCAGATTTGGAGCAGGGATGTCCATCGATTCGCGTAAATTGGGGATTTGATGAGTAGATATGACGTCAGAGGTCAGGTGTAGTACTAGCTGTTCTGCACTTCGGTGCCACGAACGGGGTCAGCAAATAGTGCGCCTCTTCACAGCACTCGGGCATTATTAATGCTTTCGTTTAAATATTTATTTAGCATGTATGTACGTAGTAAATCAATGAAACACTTGTTTCGTAACCTAATTCGCGAACGCCATGAAACCCAGATGATACGCGCAATACGCATTACATTTTTACTTCACTTGCATCATTTTAATCCACTATGCATCATTTGTTGTTGGGTGCATGTAAAACTACAAGCTAAAACTTTTTTTTGCTCGAAAATGTCAAGGAATTCTCATATCCACAATCCAGGATAGTGTACAGGTTAGGCAAACAAAATTGTTACATTTACTGTATGTGTATTTTTTTCTTCTCTTAATTCTTCAGTTGAGCTTAAATACATGTACGAAACTGATGCGACTACCCCAGACTAACTTACGTGGATTTGAAAATAAAATGCAAATCGGTTTGCTCGTGGATTTGGTTAAATATATGGTCGTGACGAGACTCTCCCAGATTGCTGATTTAATTTACCGCAATAAGGATATACAGTATGTGTATAGTATACGAATTGATGATGTTGTTACTGCTGCATGAGATGGAGGATTAATTGGCTACACAAAAGGTCAAATTAAGCGGGGTCAATCGTTTCAGGAGATTGTATTGCCCGTAATTGGTATCTTGTTAATTCTGGCGCCAGCTTTCTACGTTTGTTTCAAATTCATATAGCGTTCGTTATGTTTCTGGCACGCACTTTTCATTACTCTTTTTGATCAAAAACCAGCTTTAATGATGGTGTGTTTAATAATAATTTTCTTCGTGATTTATTGATCCTGGCTACGATTTCATGGTAACCATGGCATAATTTAAGCTTATTTCGTATAGAATTCTGAAACCTCTGCCCATTGCCCCATTAGCAGTGTCGGACTGTGGAAAATTACAGATCTATGATGCTATTATATGAACTGACTGTGAACGAAAATATGGGTTACAACTTCTATTCATTCGTACCTTTGAGGATTACCCGAAACATGTTTCTCCCTATTCTCTTCTCCCAACGTGGATCGTATTGTTCGTATAGTAATTTCATTCACTAACACACGGTATACGAACAAAGGTCGACCAACAAAATGTTAACAAACTATACAGTAGTTGAATCCGTTTAAAAACCAGTTGATAACATCCCTCCCATTCACAAGTGAACTTCAGCAGGGTGGCAACTCATGTATCAGTATTGACATTTTGATAGTTCTGTTATATTTGCCGTCCGAAAATTGTACAATCTGTAATTTCCAAAATTAAGAAAAATGGAGCACGCAGTATCTACACGTGTGTGCTGTAAATATGAAGTGACATTGTTTTTTCCGTTGTGATTTTCTTAATTTTAAGAATTCAGTGAAATTTTCTCTGTAATTTTCAATATTAAGAAAAATGGAGCACACAGAATCTACACCTGTGCTGTAAAAATTTCATTTGAGGAATTCAAGAAAATTTGATATAGGCCTGCATTGCACACTGCACATTATTTCGTGCATTCTTGACCGCTGTTACTTGTCATTCTACATGTACTAGTACGTACACGTTGATTTTATTTTCCCAATATTTTGGACCGATTTCCAAGTGCATGTGCTCGACTTAAGGTCAAGGCAATGTTTGCGAAAACGTTTTCGCAGTGGATTTGTTTTCGCGGAGTGTATAGTGTAGTGTAGTGTATTAGGGCTTACGTTTGCATACAGGGTGTCCATAAATTCTTCCCTTAACGGAAGGTGGCTATAACGGGGCATAATTTCGAGGTCAAAATTACCAGCGTCATCAACAAAGATGCATTGTCATAACGCAGCAGATATGCGCGGCTTAAGAGTGGATTAAGACGAGCAACGCATCTTAATCCGCGGCTGAAGAAAAGTTCATTACGCCTTTCCAGTGACTTTTTACAACTGTAAAACAATGGCTGATTTCAATGAATGAGCGCCCCCCGGGCGCTTCGCAGTCGCACCTGCGCCCTTTTTCACCTTGAAAATTGTTTGCTTTTTATTCATGGGTGTTCGTGCATCCTCCTCTCAACCGCATCGGACAATCGTTTTTTTCCACCTTTTTTTGCGCCTGTTTTATTGGCATAACATTGACGTGACATGGGGTGACGCGTATCGCACTTTGTGTCATATTCTGACGCGTACAGGGTGTCGCCGCGGTTTGGGAATGTCTGAAAAATGCCACGCGGCTGGCTCCTGTTGCCCACCATGGGCCGACGATTAATGGCTGGAAGGGGGTGTAGACTTCTAAATGGGCAATCGGTAATGTACGAGTCAACTTGACCCAAAGCCCGAATTAATAATCGTTCACCAATGATGAGCTGGTATGGCGAGGATGGCGTGAGAATATGGGGGCGCTGTCGAGTAGATGCGCAATTAACGTAGGTTTCGTAAGTAAACACTGGAAAAAAGTACTATGGCAATGTTAAAACTTCGGCGTTAATTAGGCCTGCGGGATGTGGTAAGGGGGCGCCTCCCAAGGACGGGGCTCCACTCCCAACACTGCATGCGCTTATCAATGAAAGTTGATTATGCCTTCGTCCTCATTAATGCATATCACGATGCTTAATTTTAATACCCACTAACCCGAAAGGAACCCGGGGATTATGCACGATTGCTGCTTCTAAGTCTGCCCCCGTTTACGACATGATGCGTCATCTCAAAGCAGTACATCACCGAAGCAAAAGTGAATATCACACCAGCCTTATGCAAATGAAATTTTTGCTTCATTTTATTATTTAAGGGGTATTAAAAGCCCTCAATTTGAAAGTGCCGGTGGTGGTACAATAGCGAGGGTTACATGTGCCAAAACGTTGTAAGTTCATAACTTTCCCCCTCAATTTGCTTGTAATGGCCTGTTTGAAGGTATGCACGTAGAATTTTGGTGAAAAATGAAAAAGAACAGGAGGGACATTATTTTTAATGTTACATTTTCGACGGACTTTTATTCATTTTCCAATTTTCCATCTTTTCCATCATTTTTAATGGTGGAACATTAGGAATACAATGAAAAAAATCAAGGTTTACAGGCTTATAGGCATCTGTGACTAATTGTAAGTGCCAGTTTCGAGCATTTTGCCTTACTACAGTATGTTGTGTCTTCAATTGGGAGTGTGCAACGCCACTGGTGGCGCTGCAGTCAGCCACTTTCATGGCCGCGAGAGTAGGATAAAAGCC
>JAQFYZ010003320.1:0-13760 GCA_034695085.1 Cylindroiulus punctatus | reverse complement strand
CCGTCATCCCAATTTAGAATATAATTTGGAAGCCCCCCGACCTCTCGATTAAACCCCTAAATCCCAAATGCTATCAATGTGATTATTAAGCCATCCCGACCAGCGCTCAATCTCATTCTTAATTCAACATAGTTATTGAAGGGGATATTTAAGATCCTTTTTGCATTAATGCTGGTTTGTATTTTATTAAAACCAGGTCTAATGATGCTATCATTAAGTTCAATAATATCATAACCCCAGACTGAACCATCTTCAATTGAAGACCAGCTGGATTTGTTGAGGTTGGATGTTCATCATTTGGGGTAGACTTTGATGCCGCTAAGGAGGGGAAAAAAAACCTACTTAAAAAAAGCATTGGAAGATTGAAAAACATTTTTTTTTCAAAATAGAAAAATGTTCATTGAAAAACTTAATAGCTATTAACAGTTTTTAATATTCATTAGTGTATAAACCTGTTGTGAGCACAATAGCTGCAATGACTTGGGTTCGAAGTTTTTCTGACGCAGTTTATATTTTTCGATCCTGCCACGTGTTTTGACATGATCAAAAAAATTTTTCCATTCAATATTTTTTCCTGTTATACAGCGAAGTGTTTTTAATTGATAATTTAGACTTTTCTTATTTGCTCGAATCGGAACAACATAGGAATAAATGGCACACTTGCAGATCTTTAAGTCAAATCCGCTAGTAATTTGACGCGCCCACATTTGGTTTGATCGAGAATCAAATTGGGCCATAAATATCAATTGAATTTTGAAATTTTGATAGTCAAAATGTGCTATATCCCGACAATAATATCTACACAATTTAGACTCGTTATGAACAAAATCTGGTAGACATATCTTCATTATACCAAGACATATCTTATAAATTCCAGAATACTATGGTATGAAAATATCAACATCATCAAAGGAGTTAGTTAATCCCCATTCACAATTAGCATAGCCTCTTGCTATGCACCAAGTAATATCAAATTTAATCATCGAATCAAAAAAATTTTTCACATAATTTGCAACTCGATGTTGTGATTGATTGAAGTCGAAGGCTTTGGTATCATAGCTATATTGCTCAGAATTGATATTCCTGTTTATTACGAATTGGTATTTATCTACAATAACAAGAAAAGATATTAAGAACAAATTGGTGTTTAATTTCACACGATAACCTTAGTTTACATTATTGGATCAATACATTTGCCATCACCTAGTAGCCATAACATTTATAGTTTCATGATCGTTTGACCAATCTCACAAGATAACTTTAGTTTACATTATTGGATCAATACATTTGCCATCACCTAGTAGTCATAACAGTTATAGTTTAATGATCATTAGATTTCAAGATGTCCATGAGCTAGAGTTATAATACCATCATCAAGAATAAATCTTTTGTCATCAAAGGCATTTAATCCCATTTTGTTTATTCTTACAATAAATATTTCATGTTTCTCACTTATAATCTGATTTTAAATCACCACTTGTTTTTAAATACCTTTTGCAATGAATTTTAATACCTTTTTTGAATGAAGAATGGAGTACATTTTCGCCTTTAAGCCTACAAACTCTGATATTAAAACCCCATTCAATTCGTCTTTAAATTTTCCCATAACCCTCTTGTTTTCTGTTGAATAAAGAAAGTGGTTGATTGGGTAGTCACTTGTATCCAAATGTCGATTCATCGCTTTCATATCTTTGTACAAATCATTAGTGAAAACCTGAAATATAAAACTATCAGTATCTGTATGTAACAACTTTAATTTATTTCCATATTTCCTCTTTAGCACATTGTAATAAAAACTTGTCATTATTAATTTTGAAATGTCAAGTATTGTAAAACCAGTATAAATGGGTTTATTCAAATACACTGACCATTGCTTCATTTTAAAAATTGCTAAGTCTTGGTCAAGAACTGTAAATGTGTCCACACTTCGCTTCCTTAAGAGTTTTTGAGCCTGTTTTTCATTGGTAACTACTGCAGTTCTCATGAGTTTTCTCTGGTTTTCCATAGTCTTTCCAAAAACAGAGTTGTTCATTACCTTGAAAAAATCTTTTTAAAAATTAGTGGTTGCTTGCTTTCTCTGTAATATGTTAAAATCAATATATGGTTTCATCCAGGGCTTTTGCTCAAATGTTAAAATTCGATGAATATTAGTTATCCATAAACCTGACTTAACATAATACTGTAGATTCCTATGATGAACAATATATTAAGTTATATTTAATGAATTTCCAGTAAGTTTTTTTTGACTTGTACGATGATAGCTTTTTCTTGTATATTTCGTTCAAGGCTTTCTCTTGAAAATTGGACAACATGTCACCTGTTATTTCTAAATGTTCGATACGCATTGGGTAATCGTTATACATTTCATGTAGCAATTCTGGGTATTCAAAGTCAACTTCTAAAATGTATCCTTCATTTGCATTTGATTGTATACCTCCCTATTGAAAGGAATTGATTTCATAAGCTCCAAGCCATCGAAAAGACCCTATTGGCATTAGTTCACACATTGCTTTTGCATATAGTGAGTTACAGTCAAAATAGCCAATATATGATGACTTTGTCTTAGAGTCATAATCTATCAAATAAGAATTATTAGCTTTCTTATACCGATCACTACATACAGCAATGCCCCCATGAATACCCTGTTCAATAAAAAGATGCATGAAGTAATCAGTTAATAATTCCAACTCAACATTTGTGTATTTCAATGCTGCAGACCATTCATACATTGGAAGTGTAAAATAATGTACAGGATCTAAACCAAAACTTGCCATGGATATTCGTCTACAATTTAAAAAAATGTCTGCCAACAAAAACCAATCTACGCGTAAATAAAGATTGTGGTAATCACCTAGCATTTTGCAATCAAATGTGTTCCATACATTAATAACATGTTGATAATTTTCATTTGATATCATTTAATCATTGAGTTGAGTAGCGAAGTGATGTTGTTCTGGGCAACCTTTATAACCAAATTTTGTAAAATCATCCAAATACTCATATGGAAAAAAGCCTTTTTTTTCATTAAATTAACTGTTGCTTCATCTTTAAAATACCACTGGATTGTATTACACTTATTTTATGGCAGATTTTCAGCTTATGTAGCTAATATATAGAATAATTATATAGCTATAATATATAGCTAATTATATAGAAATTTAAATGAATCCATAAACAACAAATCATCCACTAAAATGTTGTAGATCTGTCCATGTTTAAAGGAATAATTTTAATTTTTTGGGGCTGTACTTTGTTTAGGGCTTTTATAATAAAATGACCATCATAAGATCGTAATGAATGAGCAATGCATGGCATTACTTTCTTATCTTTTAAGATTGCATTACAACTTTTACAGGCTGCACCTCGATAGTTTGGCCTAGGTAAATGATGGTAATGATTTCGCACTTTGTAATTTTCAACAGTAAATTGACATTTGCACATCTAACATTGTTGTGACTTTTCAAAATTAATTTCATTAATTTCTAACATATGTAAGGGTTCAACCTTCATTGATTCAAACAGTTCATTTGATTTAGTTTTCAAAGACATCACTAAATCATATGCAGCATTCGGAGAAATCCTGCATTCATGTGCAACCACAGACCCATCATATCCAATGATAACATATGAGTAGGAACAAGGTTCATGTCTCTGATAGCTAGTGGTAGAAGATTTTTCAGGATTTGGGTTTGCTGTTGATATTGGTTTAATTATACTCTCAAAATCAAAATAGGCTACAAAAGGTGATCTCATCGTTTTTGAATATTCATTAAATTTCAGAGATGCTTTATCTGATGTTGGTAGTCTAACTTTTACAGGTTTATAATTGTCACACATTGTATCATGCATGGCTCTTGCAGCTTTTGATCTAAAGCCCTGACAACATCTGCGGCAAGTGTTGTTTATTTACCCCTTACATACTTAGCAAGCGATAAATGTTTTTAATGAAAAAGTAATAGTTATTACATAACAACAGATCAATATTTTCTTTAGATTGTGAAGTACTTAGCAATAAAGGAACTATGTGTTTTGAAGACTTAAAATATACATGGCATGGCTTACAATTATACACTTTACCAAAGTTGGCATGGCTTTCTAAATAATGATTATAATATTCACTATATGTTGCAAAAGATAAATTGCAATAAAAGCACTTTATTATATAAAATTATTACAACAGATTACTTCTCAAAAACGTAATTGTTTTCTGCCAAAATCTGTGGCACATTTTGCATTGCAGTAAATATATAAGGGTAAAGACGTGCAGAATAACAGGCACCTTTAGTTTTAATATTCTTGCAAATTTTTCTTTGCAGATTAACGTACCATTCACCCGATTTTTTATTTTTATAACATTTAAAAACCAATTATCTCCAATAGTCTTGCTATGCAAGGTTGAAAAATCACTTTGGTTAAAATATTTGGGCTTGTTTGGCGATGTCAATCCTGACTTTAGCCAGTCATGAATCTCTGAATTATCCGCACTTGATGGGTTCTTCTTTGCAACTATCTTAGGTTTTTTCTTGTCTTCATTTGATGCTTTAGTGCGTTTTTGTGGCAAAGTTGGATTCTTAATTTGGCTTTAATCATCTAAGCAGTCTGATACATATGTCTCTGATAAATATGTGCAAAAATACTATCTTAAATTTTCACATAAGAAAAAAATACTAAGTGGGACAAATCACTAGCCAATACCATAATATTTTTTAACAATGTTTTTACTAAAAGAAAATACTATCTCACCCATTGTTGTTTTTGTCTTTAGTAGACCCGATGTAATAGACTTGTAGAGTAGACCTTTTCCAAGCACAAACAGCAGATGATGTGATACTTAATTATTGCAAATGCTCTCTATTTATACCCCATTTCTGACACATTTTGATGCCAAGTATGACGCAAATGTGTACACCCGTGTTTGCAATGATGAATCATCATTGTTTATCCTCTCAGTGATGATTCATCACAAAACTTTCCATGGCTACTTGCGTCAATGACTATGAGTCATCCTGCAATAAAAACCTTTCATGACCCGGTCAGTGAATCATCACTGCCAAATCATCAAAAATAAGTGTCAATTCATCACATGAAAACTTTCCATGAAATAGCATCATTGAGCAAACATGAGAGGATAGAACTTATATCAAACATTGACCTGTCAAAACCATTTATTTTTTGCTATATATATCTCCTGTATCCCATGCAAAATACATCGAAGACAGTATGTGATAGGTTGTGTGCAATTCCCAAATGATGGTCAAAACCATGAGGTAAATTGGAAAAAATAAAGTAGTAAGTGATTGAATTTCTGCCATTAGTGCAATTGCCATCCTAAAAAATGAGTACTATATAGCGTGATACTTGGTAATTATATTATTTGGGTAAATATTTAAAGGCTCGACACGCATACTTAAGTTGTGTTGTGTATACTGAAAGACTTATGCAGCTTTAAAATATAGCAGCTGCAATCGAAGCATCTGGCTGAACTCAAAACACTTATTATTTTTGGTCTGATACTATCAAGACCATGTGCACATGAACTATTAATGCATCTCACTGAGTTTAACTGGACAACTGGTCATATCTGTTGCATTAGTTCAGACATTGTCATGACGTATGATGATCTCGCACTATTCCGCTTCAATTTTTAGACATTTGACTGTCTACATGTACATTTCGGACATTTCGGTTGTACTACAAAATTTGCAAGGCCGCCATAATCGCTGTGAGCACCGCCTCCAAGTACCATTAGCGATATCTTCAAGTTGGAGAATTTACTTAATTCATTTTTACCGTTGAACGCTTTTGTTAAATATAGCGAACACTATAGGAATACGGGATAGGAGTGGCTGGGAATGTAAGCGATTATTACGGCGCTTCGAACTAAGGGGGGCGCAAATTTGCATGCATACGAAATATCAAAGCGGTGCTGCTTGCCGAGCGGTCAAAAAATAAATTAAAAAGATGCCGCTTGGTGCTGCTTGCTTAGCGGTCGAAAAAAAAAACATCCGCCGCTCGGCAGCGTCTTGCCCTAGCGGTCATTAAATAAAACAAATAAAAAAGTGTCGCTCGGTGCTGCTTGTCAAGCGGTCAAAAAAATAAATTAAAAAGATGTCGCTCGGTACTATTGCCGAGCGGTCAAAAAAGAAAAAACGCGTGCCGCTCGGTACTTATGACCGAGCGGTGAACAAAATAAAATTTAAAAAACACGCACTGCTCCGTACATGCATGGCAGTCACTGTCGTGGGTAGAAAAATTTAAAAAAAAAACACAGCACCGGGTGTGATCGCTAAAAATTTAGCTCTAAAAAAAGATTTTTACTTAGCTTTTTTTGGTGCGTCCGCTATCAGGATCCGGCAAATCCAAGTGTGGCTGGAGTGTAGCGAACTAATAATAAGCTAAGTGATAATAATATACACCCATCCTTGAATAAATTATCTCTTCTTTTCAAATTAAAACTTCAAATTAGAAGAAAAGATGTGAAAAATTTAATTAGTCCCCAAACTTCAAATTATCTCTAAACTTCGAATTAAAAAAAGATGTGTTAATTAATTAGCGTATACTTGCCACATTTTATTTTATTATACAAAGCAATTATCATTAGCGTGCTAAAACAGGTGGTAAAATTTAATGAGCACATTATTACTACCCTACAAAAATTTTGAAAATATAATTAGCACCACTTCGACACATTATCATTTATTATAGAAATGAATTATCACGAGTTTAATAAAACAAGTCATGAAATTTAATAATAATTATATTTACACTTTTTCTGTTTTTTTTAGTTTATTTTTTTTAACACCCCTCCTCCAACCCCCCCACTTATAAATGTCACTTAGCGGTCAAAAAACACAGCGGCTCGGCATATTTTATACGTAAGGTGACAGCTCCGTGTGTGTGCGTTTGTTCTGTTTTTCGTGGGTGAATCTTCGCTGGATCCAGTGTGCTTCAATCATGGCTAATTTCAATAATGAATTTGTCATCAATACTGAGTACGGCAACAGCAAAATCCTTGGATACACAGTGTTACCACCATGAAAACACTAGTGTAATAATCTGGTTTAACCGCATTCGTGGAAACCAGGCTCCGTTCCAGCCGACATTCCTCAACTTGTATCTCAACCCCAGATGATGGGGGCAGACATCGAGAAATGCCTCATCGGAGCACCTACTTTCCTTTTTCTGCGGGTTACTTCGTCGTGATGAATTTTCAGGTCATATTCTCCTCTAGGTAAGCTACTTTTTTTTTTTTTAGATTATTTTTTTTATATTTATTGTTTTTTTTATAGGAAAAAATAATTTACACTACTAAGCAGAAAACAATCATGTATAAAAAATAAAAAATTTGCAACATATTACTTTCTTTTTTTTTATTAAAAAAAGTCATCTCTGGTCTAAAGTGAGCCAGAGATGACTTTTCCTATACTACTGATGTCTACTCCTATTATAGAAACATTTTTCCCTAGATATTCCAGCTGCACCTCCTAATCCTCCTATCAGACTACCAATTAATGGAATCAATGGAGCTAACAATGGAAGAAAACCTCCATGTTTCCCTGAAAAGGCTATGTTAATTATTCCTTTTGATGCAGTTGTTAATGATGATAATGGTAAAAACCCTCCTTGTTTTAAATATTTCAATATTATATTTAATAAAGGAATTGTTAAAGGAATCTTATCGCGCTTAGAATCAACACCTTTAATAATATTTACTAATTGTTTTAGAGATTATAATGAATCTCTCGATTCATTGTTTAATTCCGAACCAGTTTTGTGAGCAATAAGTTTATTAAATAAAGGAATTAGTTATAAAAAATCTCCTTTATATTCTCTAATACACATAATTGGATCTTTACTACTAGAATTAACAGGATTCATAGAATGATTATTCTTATTAAGTTGAGCTACTGAAAGTTCTATTCTCACACCTACTTTATTTTTAATAGCTTTCTGAATTTTATTAATCTGTCTTTGAGTAAGAAACAACGAATAATTTACATAACTCATATTCTTATTTATATAAGAAAAATTCTCTAATCCTAATCCTAATTTAACTTTTGCTTTCATCCCACTCGTAACACCGTAGGCATGCAATCTTTCTTTCAAAGAAGCATCTTTACTCTTTACCCTCTCCCAAGCTTTGTTAGCTAATATAAGATCAGCCTTATGTCTATCATCGGTATTAGTATTTTTTTATAAAAACCATCATGTTCTGTACACGCATCATCTAATAAATTTATACCTTTATCTCCTCTAGCAATCTGTTTTTCATATTTAGTTCCTGGACCACAATAATTATACCCTGGAATATGCAATTCTATTGGTAATTTATTAATCATAGAATTCATTATTCCTGAGCCTATTATTTTACCCATTATTTACTTATAAAATTTTATTATTAACTAATTAATACATACTTATTCAGAAACATCCTTAACCTGTTTTGTATTAATATCATATTGAAATTGTTTATTATATGCGAGTACAATATGTGCTTCAACTTTAGCATTTAAGTTTTTTTCTTAATTCTCACTTCTACAAAATTACTTTTAACAACTGTATCAGCGTCATTACAATCGATAACGAAAATTTGATAGTTTTCTTTAAATTGTTTAAGAGTAATTGCAGGTGTTGAATCATAAAAGGTATTATCCCAATAAAGATATTTAAAATCATCGTACATGTTATATGCTTTAGTATAATCATTCTGCTCAAAGTTAAATTCAGAGGGTTTATTCGGATATCTTTCATTAGCAATTTTAACATAGATATCATTCACTGAACAATGATCAAATTTACTAGCATCTTTTGTTAGATTATCTTTCCTATTTTCTTGTAAGCCTATGATGATATAACTCGGTGATTTAGTTTTAGTCATAATTATAGAAGAAAATCTAGTTTCCCCTTGAATAAGTAATAGACTGTGATACTCAAAGGTTCTAAATGGAATATTGAATTTAGGGTTCTTAACAATGCTATTATCTAAATGTACCTTATACTCATCGGTTAATTTTATATCTTATACACCACTCAATTTTAGAATACGAAATACTAATATTAGCATCTCCTTCAGTATCAGCTTTTATTGCATCATGTATACTACTCTTAAATGCAATTGTTAGTTCTTGCGGTAATCTATGAATGTATCCTCGAAAATGTTCAAAAAATCCTAATAATAATTTCAAGTCTAGCTGAATTGAAAAATATCCATCTGAATCTAACACATTCTTAATTTCATTCACATCTAAAGACACCCCCGATGAAATGCTACGTAATATTTTCTCTTTCGAATATGTAGTTAATAATTTAAAGTACTAACAATACCAGGAGCATCGGTTCTATCAATTACCCTTCCTTGAATTTTATATATTTCACGTAATTTAATAAATAAGCCATAAAATTAGATGTTAATGAAAACTTTTAAAAATCTATAGGCTTTATAGAATCTTTTCCATTAACTTTTCCAGCTATTGTTAGATGACTAGAATAAGGATGTGTAATAATATCTTGACTATTTATTTTAAAAGTATAGTTATGATTTGTAGGAGTTATAGGTTCTTGAGGAACATAACTATCATACTCTCTAGATGATAAAGTAGAATCTTCTGATGCTTCATCATAAGTTTCATTATAGTAAATATTATTCATTTATTAGAAATAAATTTTTGCTTAGGATTAATTCCAAAAGATCTCAGAAAATTTATGTTTTCTTCACTAAGATAATTTTTACAGCTATCATTACTTCTTCTTATTAATTTAAATTGATTAAAAACAAAACCCATTTATAGAATTATTAATTTATTTACAATATTTTTTTAAATGAAGATATATACTAATGTTTCTCCTTCTGAAATCAACTAATTTTCGATGCTGATCTCTTAGTTCCAAAGTCATCTCTCTTATTCTTGTTAGATTAGGTATTATAGGATTGTATATAACATTACTATTATCAGTATTGATATCATATCCTGGTGGTACAGTAGGCCTAAAAAATATATTATATTATCATTATTCCCCATCACTAATGAGCCTTGAGCTATATCGCAATGAACGGTTATATAACGTACTGGGGTCTGGGGACATCTCAATATCCAAGTCTGACTAATGTAAAACATTAGGTGATAATTTTCTTTTTGAAAACCCTAATAAAGCACCTACGGAATCAGGCTTAATAAAATCGACTGTATATTTCGATTTTATTAACAGTTGAAACGTTTCCAAGTTTGTAGTTATTGATACAATACCAGGATGATTCTTTTCTAGATAGTATATAATACCCTCAATTTCATAAGCTCCTACTCGGATTTTAATTAATTCTTCAACATTTTTATCATTGATAAAGTGAAATGTATTGTTATTCTTGTTAATATTAGTTATCGAATTTGTAGCATACAACTTTAGTAATCCAATTTCATAACCATTTTCTACATTGAGTGGAGAATTAAAATAGATTATTAATACTGAAGAGTTAGGCGATAGAATTATAGTAGATGGTGTATACATTTATTACTTAAGATATATTTAGTGTAATGAATGAAAAAGATTAAGAGACGTTTACAAATGATAAATATTGTTCCTTCAAAAAATAAAATTACCTGTTATAAACATAGTAAGCTACTTCCAAATAATATTCTAGCAATAATTTGTGGTGCTACTATGTGTGGTAAGAATAGTATACTATTTTCATTAATATTTTCTAAAGATGGATTACAATTTAAGCATATACACGTTTTCTCTAAAACTCTTTATCAAGAGATGTATGAAACATTAAAAAAAGCAATTGAAGGGAATCGTGAAGAATGGGGTATTGATAAATATTTTCATGGTTATTCTAATAATGATAATGTTATCCCTATAACTGATGTATCACCTCATTCGATAATGGTTTTCGATGATGTTACTGGTGAAAAAAGGAGTAAGATGGAAGAATAATATATTCTAGCGGAAGACATAAGGATATTGATTCTATTTATCTATGTCAATCTTATACTAAAATTCCTAAACAGTTAATACGGGATAATGCTAATCTGTTAATACTATTTATACTAGATAAAACTAACATGCAACATGTTCATGATGAACATGTATCACCAGATTTAACAATTAAAGAATTTGAAGAAGTTTGTAATCTCTGTTGGGGAAAAACTTAAACTAAAAACTAGGATATTTAGTAATTAAGAAAACATGTGATAATAATAATGGTAGATATAATAATACTTTTAATAATATAATCACATTTTAAAATAGATTTAAAATCACTACGTAAAGCGTTTAATGTTTATGTTTACGTTTAACGTTTTACGTTTATGATTACGTTTACATTTAACGTTTTACGTTTATGTTTACGTTTAACATTTCACATTCACGTTTATGTTTAACGTTTAACGTGTTATGTTTAACATTTTATGCTTTAATAAATGAGGAAATCTAATGTTACTTTAAATGACTAAGTTAGATTGAGAAAGTTGTTAAGAGATAACTAATGCTGCAAAATTTAAAGATATGAAAGATGATGAAACCAGAGAAAAGGAATATTCATCGATAGGTAATCATTTGGAAAAGCAAACAGATGTATTAGTACAAAGTTTACAGAAGCCTAATCTACTAGCTTTACCTAGTACATCGCCTAATGTTAATACTCTTCCTGCTATAACAAATGCCTTATCAAGCCCGAGAGAATCTATAGCTATTGAAGATGTTAAGAAAATAAATCTAGGTAAAATAGCTACGTTTTATATCTCAAAATTAGAGGATCCTATATTCAGAATTCGTTTTGTTGAGGATAAAAAGAAATTTTTTATAGGCGATTCCTCAGTAGATTTTGATAAAGATAATTTGATTATTAAAGATGAAACATATATTGGAAGAAGAGGATTATGGTCTTTACTTACAAAAAAAGAACCACATTATTACGATGATGATGGTGAAATTCTAGTTATAACAAATGCCTTATTTAGTAACGGTAAACCTAGATCTAGTAAAAGCTTTAAATATAATAATATAATAAAGGGTATCATAGAGAAACATTATTAAATAGGTAGTAAAGGAGTATCTGGTAAAGGATTGAACAGTATAACATCGAGATTTCCTGAAAACATGATGTTAACATCTAGTAAAGTTGATTATATCCCATATCATGATCCTAATATATTAACTGAGAGATTAAGATATTTGCTACGTCAGCGTGATGCTGGAAATATGAGTAGTGCAATTAATAACAAAATAATCGAGATATTATTAGAATTAGGTAAATAATTTAATAATTAATAAATGAGCATTAATATATTTGGAGCAATGCTTTCTAAAGGAGGAATTATAGGTCCTTAAGGTGAGCCTGGATCTAGAGGAGAAAAAGGATCACCAGGTATAGGATTTAATTTATCATCTAGTGGAGACTATGATATTCAGAATAAAAGACTAATCAATGTAGCTAACCCTGTTGAAGATATGGATGCTGTTAACTACTTTTATCAAAAACATAAAGTATACAGGATACATGCAGATTTATATCCATTGTCAAGGATATGCTATAGATCCAGAAACTACACAAAATACATTTATTATATCAAGCTCTCCGTATTATTTTTATTACATCATTCCTGTTAACGGAAAAGCTATTAGAACGCATATTATGAATCATTCTCCCGAGATTAATATTATACTTAGACGTAAAGGCTACCAAAGTAGTACCGTTACAGCTCCATTCGATGTTAAACGTGAAGATGGTATATCATTTACTCTTAAAAATGTTCCTGATAATAATGCAGATACTAAGTCAACTAAACCACCTACGGCGCTCGTTCCCTGGTCCCTCGGTTCGGTGCGACATTGTTTTGGTGTAGCCAAAAGCAATACATTATCTGAAAATTTCATAAGTCAAAATTGTAAAGTCACGTTTTACGCTTGAAGTCGGTAGTGGAAGTGCCACCATTTTGTTGAATGTAATCCCAATCAGAGGCGTGGTTGCAACAATAACGATTTATTTCACCGGAACGAACAATTGATGACTCAACCAGCTTGGTTGGGTGTCGGGCAGCAAGTGGTTACATATTTACAAATGGCCGCCGACTTCCGGAAAAAGGTTACATTGGTCAGCTGACCCCTGGGTCAGCTGACGCTGCACCCAGCATGCACTGCTGGAGCAGCTGAGTACAGGGTGGGACGTTTCAAAAATATGGGATCTAATTTTGAATTTTGGTTTCGTCGTCCGCGCCCTGGAATTTGGAATTTGGAATTTAGTTCTGTGGTTTTGGCCCAACCACTTAACTTCCCTGAAACCCTTTCCTGATTGCTAACACATTTTCCTGAAGTTCGCCATCTTGACCTTTTGGTAGTAGTTTGTGACATCACGTTTCATGCTTTAAGTGAAGTACTGTATGTGCCACCATTTTCCAGAAGTCCACCATCTTGACCTTTATGTGCCACCATTTTGTCGATGTCTGCCATCTTGCATATTTTGTGCCACCATTTTCCCTGTTAGCAATGGGACAGTTAGGGGTTTAAAAGAGGTCGGGGGTCTTTCAAATTCTTTATTCAAAATTTGGTCGACGAGCAGACAGAAACGTCCATCTCTGTCTCGTGTTCAGAAAGGTGCTGTTCAGTTTCACCTTTTTGTATTTCCTTTATCCCGTTGGCCGACCACGTGCACCCGGAACACGTGGAGTCAGCTGACCCAGGTAGCAGAAAACGAATATTCAACCAATAAATTCAACGTCTATTCAACGTTGAAGTGCAACGGATAATCAACGTTAGTATGGGAC
>JAQFYZ010003319.1:0-13764 GCA_034695085.1 Cylindroiulus punctatus | reverse complement strand
AAACAAATGTAAAAAAGTGAGCTGGTTTTGCAAATTTTTTTTGCAAAAAATGAACAGCTTTTGAAAAATGTTTTTAAGAAAATGCAAAAAATGAACAGCTTTTGAAAAATATGTTAAAAAAATGCAAAAAATGAACTAGTTTTTGCAAATATTTTTTTAAACATGTATATTTAGCCCTCCGTATACATACATGCGCTCACTGCAGACTTGAAAGATGTCATGTCATAAATTACCGTTTCAATTATATAATGGTCGAATTTTGGTGACGGACCCCGTTTGAAAAAATAGCTGGATCCGCTGAATAATGTAACTCTCAAAAATCAAATTTTACAGGAGAGCGAGAAATAACCGGTGCATGTATGTAACACAATGTGGTGATTTACCTGCAGACCTATGTTATCTTGAACCACAAACTAACCAACATCCTATTCCCGGTCCTGAATTTAAAAACAACTTCAGTTGCGTAAAACTGACCATTATCTGCGAATCCTGTTTTAAACAAGTGTTTTTCAATTTTGAGCAGATTTTTCTCCTCATGGTACCTAAAGACACCCATTGATAAGGGCCATGTTCGATTAACCGGAAGCGATTAGGCAGCCCTTATCAACTAAAAATCAATTAAAAGATTATGCAGGATTGATCAATCTTGTGTCACTCACCCATTGATACACCTCGAAATCCACCATTATGAAAAATGGTTTAATTTTTTTTTTTTTTTTTTTTTTTGATTTTGGTAAATCACTTGTTGTGCACTTCAAAATTCATGAATTTCAAGAGAAAGCAAATGATGGCTGCATTATCGCCTGGAAAATATGTAAATGAAATGTAATGTAAATTAAAAAACTATTTGGAAACAACAAGGCTAAGTCAAGGCCTGGAAATAAATTAGGAGATTTCAAGGCTTGTTCCTGATAAAGCAAACAGAAAGTGAGATAAAAGACGTGTCGATAATAATGCATGAAGGGTGAAAACCATAACGTCGCAAGTGCCAGCTGGTGGTGGCACTTGAAACGTTTTGTGAAAATGTCACAGCTGTTTCACAAGGTGAGCATTGTCGTTTTATTAATTAAACTTCAGTGTTTTAGAACATCTGAAACTTGTTTTTGTGTTTTGAAATATGTCAAAAAATTGTCAAACTTTGTCAAAAAACATTTATCACACTTGGGTGGGGAAAAAGTAAGAAAATGATGTAGGATTGAAATACTTGTTTGCAGTTGTGTTTGCAGTTGTGTTTGCAGAACAGCCCATGTGGAAAAGAAATGTATTTTGAAATGCATATCTAGAAATACATTTTAAAATGCATAGCAAGAAATGCAATTGGAAAATACCTTTGGATTGGCACTAAAATATGTATTGTATTATGCAATTCGAAATAAATTTTTAAATGTATTGCAATATATATTGCAAAACACATGACAACATTGAAATATGTATTTAAAAATATACATGTATATTGCAAAACACATGTAAATATATTGAAATATGTATTTCAAAATACATATCACACTATACATTGCAAATACATCTCAATTCACACTGCAGTTATGTAAATTTTGTGTAAAAATATTATTTTTACACAAAATTCACTGCACAATCCATTATTGACGAGGTCCATTTTGTGAAATTAGTTTAAAATCTTATCTCAATTAAAGCTGAAATGCATTAAAATATAGCTCAGCATTACTGTATATTTCGAAATATATTACAAATGCATTATACAGTTTGACGTATACATTTCCAAATGCATTTAAAATATATTTCCTTAATTGAAATACATTTTGCTAATTGAAATACATTGCACAAAAGCATTTACAATGCATTTTCTATGGATATGGGTGGTGAAAGGGATAGTGGTGTAAGTCACACTTTCAGTTTATTGGCGAAACAAGCGTTTTAAGCTGTAAACAATGCAGCTGTTCATTCCTTTAAACCGTTATTATTATAATTTAAACAGCTGCACATCATTTTTTCTCCAAAATTCGTGTTGCAAATTCAGATTTTTACCATAATTCGGTGTTGCTGTGCGTGCTTTTACTTTAATAGCCATTTATCACTTGTTTACTATATTTCGTTGTACATATTAAAAAACCTATTTTCTCAAGTGTTCTGATTAGATATTTAGTTTATATAAGTGAATGGAATAACATTTGTGGGCTTGTTACCGGGCCTTAATTTAGCCAATGATTAAGCAGATATATATTTAGGCGTGAAAACACCCCAGATAACCTTTTATATGTATTTTTGAAACATTTAATTTGAAGATAATGCAACCACGCCACGTTCGATTGCCAGAAATTTGAATTTCAATCAAGATTATTTCAGTTGCTGAACAATCAAACGCTAAATCAGTCACATGCTCCTAATTTGATTAAACTTGAAAGCTAAATCTGTCACTTGTTGCAATGTAAGTGTGTTTCAACTGAAACTATCCCTTACATCATCCCACAAATTAGTTTCGGACGTCATTTCATCAGTAAACAAATATTCAAAATTATTTTTAAGGCTATATTAATGAATAATTCATGTACTCCTGCTGACTTTTTTAATAATTTCCTCCGAAATGCCTTAAGTAGTTCCTCCAGTGATATTGTTATAATATCGTTTGATTTATATACATGTACTTTATAAATAATTCTATAATTAGTTTGGAGCAAGCCAACCCACCACTGGGCATTATGTTTACCAACCTGGAAAACATGGAAAAGTCAGGGAAGATTGATTTATGTTAAAAAGTCAGGGAAGATTGATTTATGCTAAAAAGTCAGGGAAGATTTATTTATTTTAAAAAGTCAGGGAAGATTGATTTATGTTAAAAAGTCAGGGAAGATTGATTTATTGTAAAAAGTCAGGGAAGGTTGATTTATTTTAAAAAGTCAGAGAAGATTTATTTATTTTAAAAAGTCAGGGAAGATTTATTTATTTTAAATAGTCATGGAAGATTGATTTATTTTAAAAAGTCAGGGAAGATTGATTTATGCCAAAAAAGTCAGGGAAGATTGATTTTTTTTAAAAAGTCAGGGAAGATTGATTTATTGTAAAAAGTCAGGGAAGATTGATTTATTTTAAATAGTCAGGGAAGATTGATTTATTTTAAAAAGTCAGGGATGATTGATTTATTTTAAAAAAGTCAGGGATGATTGATTTATTGTAAAAAGTCGGGGATGATTGATTTATTGTAAAAAGTCAGGGAAATTTAACAAATCTCTTGACACAGAAGTCAATAAACTCATATGAAGCAAGCAATTCTGTGGAAGAGATCAGTAATGAAATTGTAAATTGGAAAAACACAAATCTAAATTTGAAGTTTTTTTTATTAAAAGTTGTGGCTTTATTGCTGGTTCCTTATTGAAATTTGCTTTCATCTTATGTTTATAAACATTTAAAATAAATTTAAATGTTACGTTTTAAATGTTACCTTTTCCAGGTTTTACAAAATATTCACCGACCATTGAAAATTCGAAAATATGACATAAACCAATGTAATAATTGCTAATTTATTTTAAATGCTTATAAACATATGATTAAAACGTAACATTTAACATAAATGTAAATGTTTACGAGTGTGCAAGGCCACTGGTGGCGCTGCAGTCAGCCACTTTCATGGCCGCGAGAGTAGGAGAGTAGAAGAGTAGGATAAAAGCCTCAAATGCAGGCCAATTATTATTTTAACTGTTTTGAGTAACTCCGTGGTACCCAATAATACTCTTCGTTGATGTTTAAAGCATTCCGGATTTATTATTGGGCCACGAGCCTGATTTTATCCAACTTCGCCATGTTATTCGATGAAAGTAGGAATATCCTACTTTCAATTCCTACTTTCATGGGAGCTTACTCGACTGCCACTAGATGGCCACCCTTTCGCTGCACACTCCCAATAGTGTGGTGCAGTTGCTACGCGCGATTTGATTGGTCCATTTAACCCTTGTTACTATTACATGTGTAATTTTTTTTCGAGTGTGTTGTTTACGAATTTCGGTGTCCTGATACCTGGTACCGTCGGTATTTCCTCCTACTTTTATCAGCGGTTGTAGTTTTTGGGGAAGCGAAACTACATGTTGCTCGTGGGTCCACACAGCGGATCGGATCCTCTGCGTCATCCGTGGCGCGTTTTCAGGGATTTCAAAGGAGAAATTAATTAAACTGATAATCAAAAGTGATTCGTGTCAGGTGACGATAGACACAGTTGAACCATGTTCACTCGACAACAAATGATGCATTTTGATAAAATAACCCTAGTGGGAGTGTGCAGCGAAAGGGGCGCCATCTAGTGGCAGTCGCGTAAGCTCCCATGAAAGTAGGATATGAAAGTAGGATATGAAAGTAGGAAACTTTCATCAAATAATACATTTTAAAATGCATAGCAAGAAATGCATTTGGAAAATACCTTTGGATTGGCACTAAAATATGTATTGTATTATGCAATTCGGAATAAATTTTTAAATGTATTGGAGATTATATTGCAAAACACATGTAAATATATTGAAATATGTATTTGAAAATACTATCACAATATATGTCACTATACATCGCAAATACATCTCAATTCACACTGCAGTCATGCAAATTTTGTGTAAAAATATTATTTTTACACAAAATTCACTGCACAATCCATTATTGACGAGTTACTTTAGTGAGGTCCATTTTGTGAAATAAGTTTAAAATCTTATTTCAATTAAAGCTGAAATGCATTAAAATATAGCTCAGCATTGCTATATATTTCGAAATATATTACAAATGCATTATACAGTTTGGCGTATACATTTCCGAATGCATTGATAATATATTTCCTTAATTGAAATGCATTTCAAATACATTTTGCAAATTAAAATACATTGTACAATGCATTTAAAATGCATTTTCTTTGGATATGGGGACAATACTTGAACGTCCCCTTGACCCCTCCAGTACAACTCATTACCCCACAGTCGGCACATGACCAACCCCCCATCCCCCCTCACGTCCCCCTTACCCTATTCCAGCAGGGTTCATACGCACCTGGAAAGTCAGGGAAAGTCAGGGAAGGGCAAAATGGTCAGGGAGAGTCAGGAAAAATCACGTTTTGTTGGAAATTCAGGAAAAGTCAGGGAAAACTGATGTTTGCTGGTAAATCAGTCAGGTTGTATGGTGTGTTACACCTCCCCTCTACATGAAATATTGGAGAAATCTACACTATTGCTATGCGAAAAGATCTTAGCTTATTCTGCAATAACCACCTAACCCCCTATTTTTTCCCAATGATTGCCAAAATCGTGGTCAGGGGAGATGGCTGCAGTGAAAACCATCTTTTTGCAAAAAATTCGCAAAAATTGGTTACTTTTTATGCAAAATTTTGGCAAAAACCTGTTCACTTTTTTGCATGTTTTTGCAAAATTTTTCTAAAATCGGTTCATTTTTTCTATTTGTTTGCAAAAAAATTGCAAATACCAGTTCATTTGTTCGCAAATTTTAAGCAAAAATCGGTTCACTTTTTTTGCCTTATTTTGCAAAAAGTTTGCAAAAGTTTGAAAAAAATGGAGCATAACGAGTGATAGGGTAGGTCAAATTCAATTTTGTTTGCACCAAAATCCTGATATTTTATGGGCTGTCGTTTAAGGTGTCACATCTATGTGGTTCCACTGAATTTGTGAAAGTTAGGGTTAATGGCTGCGAGGGAGTGGGTTGCTGCACCTTGAAAACATCTTACAAAAGTTTATCCTCCCGAGAGTAATAAACAAACCACACAGATGCATTTATTCCATTCAATATAGTTTTCGAGTAATTTTACATTATACATATAAAAAGTTTAAAAAACACCCTGTATAAATACACAATTTTTAAGTCAGGGAAATTGACTTGGGTTGGTCAGGGAAAGTCAGGTTAGATGACTTTGTAAATTTGAGTATTAACCCTGTCCAGCCACATGTACATGTATGTGATGCCATAATATTTGAACATCATCTTGACCCCTACATTTCAAATCATTACCACCCCCTATCCCCTCATATCGCTAGCACAAAACGGTTTTGGTTGTCATGTCCAAATATTGGAGGTATGTCCAACGTCATCTTATCGTAATTTGACCTTTGTTTGACCTTGGCCCTGAGTAGGACGTTCCTCGATCCGTATCACACCAAATCCCCACATAATCGAAACTTAATAAGTATTCCCTGCCTTCTTATCGCCAACATCGATTTTATCAACTATTAATTTCAAATTGTTTTTCAACTTTATCTGTTAGTGCATTTCCTGGATTTCGGTCCCGTTCAATGAATACTTTCGATCAAATTCTTTTGTAATTTCTTTTTGACTTGAATTTGCTTTTTCATGGCATGGCGTTACATAAACGTGAGCAAAACGCTTTTGTTTGTCTCTGGCAATTCAAGAAAACAAGAAAACGACCCTGGAAATGATGTTTGAAATCACCAAATTCGTTTAGTTAACATTGTTAACCGACTTTTAAAACAATGCACGCTGAATGCTGGTGATTCATGGTGATAATTATAAATTTGATACGGGGTTGGGGTGGGAGAGGAGGTGAAAATGACTTAATCGAAGGTGTAGTGTTGTTTTGTTCAATGCGGACAGTTTCGAAATAGTCGTTGGATAAATCTAAAGCATTGATTTGCCCTACCGTAATTTTGTCAATGTGAGTACATGTACTCCAGCGCATATCGTCAGCAATGATGATCCCTAGGTACTTAATGCTCGAAACAACTTTTAACGGGATTCCCTCCAGGTGGTAGACTGGTACAGTTTTCGTCCTTTTTCGAGAAAACCGCATAACCAGACACTTCTCCTCATTGAGCTTTAGCTGCCATGTTTTACGCCATTCGGATAAGATGTCGAGGTCCCTTTGTAGTCGAAATGGTTCCTCGACTCTTACCTCGTCGTATAATGAGGAGTCGTCTGCAAAAAGATTTGAGTCACACGAAAGATTGTTAGGAAGATCATTAACAAACAACAGGAACAGAAGTGGTCCTAAGGCCGGCTGCAGACAAGACGTGCGTTCGTCCTAACCGTTATCGTCAATGGGCGCATGCCCACGTGTGTGCGTTGGCCGTACTGCGGCTGCGGTCTGACTGCGACACCGCAGCGTCGTTGATTGGACGTGGGTGTTCTGCTAGAACGCACATCTTGTAAGGCTATAGACTAAAGCGCCTTAGTTTACACTTGCATTAAAAAGGCTAGTAGAAGAAGCGCCATAATTATTGGTCTGCAAAACGCTCGTTTATCCACCGCACGTCTGCATTGGATAATGGATGCTGCGTCACCGTGCTTCCAACGGTGCATTAACGCACCGTAAAACAACGCTCGTCTGCAGCTGGCCTTAGACACTGCTTTGTGGTACCCCAGATTGCATGTCGACCCAACTTCTACCATTTATGACTACTTTTTGCCTGCAGTTTGACAAAAAAGATTTAATCCACAATAATACATGGTCGTGTATACCAAAAGTTTTTAATATATATATAGTAGTTAATAATTTCAAAACTCCGTTAAAAATCACGTGCGCTTGTTTTTTAGATGGTAGGGACAAGTGCAGTCGATGTGGAGATCTGGAAGGGATTTTGAAATTGGCACCACTGCTGCTTCCACCCCCGCTCGGGTGGAGCTCGACCCAGCCAGATCCTTTTACCATTTATGACTACTTTTTGCCTGCGGTTTGACAAAAAAGATTTAATCCACAATAATGCGTGGTCATGTATACCAAAAGTTTTTAATATATATATAGTAGTTAATAATTTCAAAACTCCATTAAAAAACCAGGTGCGCTTGTTTTTTAAATGGTAGGGACAAGTGCAGTCGATGTGGAGATCTGGAAGGGATTTTGAAATTGGCACCACTGCCGCTTCCACCCTCTCCCGGGTAGAGGCCCTACTCTCGGGTGACATACAGCGCCATCTATTGGCAAAAGGCGACATTTTAATTCTGTTGTAATGAGCCTAAATGTAAAAGCAAGACTTGATGACTGTTTGATGTTGCCAAACTTGACCCCTATATTTAGAAGGTGGTCCACAAAAAGTCGAGCATTTGTGGACACCCTGTATGACCCTGCATGACGTGTTACATAATGGAGTCAGAAGTTAAAAAACTTGTTTTAGCACTTGATATCAGTTCATTATTTGGTGTTAAAGGTTTTTGATGCTGGTGATGATTGTGGTACCTTTTGAGGTGCTCGGTGAGGGGGTGTCCAGGAATGAGGTTGTCCTTGTCTTTTCTGACTCAATTTGCATAAAATGTTATCTCCTTAACCCTGAGCAATTCTGGAAATGAAGAGATGGATGGGATGGCGATGATTTACGATCTAACAAAGAGGCAAATCTCACCTTGGACTCACTCCATGTCACTATCATTATTACATCTATGGTTCCGGTTTTTTATCTTATGTAACGAATTTAGGAAATTACGTCATTTCTAAAGGGATTTCCCCTCCCAAATAATTATTATGTTTTGGGAATACTTTTCTTGTCAATATACACACACACACACTACATTGTCATGGTCAGATTCTTACCCAATTTTACCTTATCAAAATTGTTAAAATGCATTTTTCATAAAAGTTGTTTATCTAAGTCAGTTTTCTTAAAATTGCTGCAGATGCAAATGGCCTAACCCAAAAAAAGATTAATTTTACATGTAAAAGATCAAAAACAAATTGCATTAAAAATCTGATTGTCTTTCATGCGTTTACAATACACTGTATGTGTACAGAACATGTTTAGTTTTTTTTCTCATAATGTGTTTTACATGAAAAAATGGACAATTTTCTGAATGTTTTTAATAGTATGAACATAAGCAGATTTCGTTTCGCAAATTCGTGGCTTGTTCATGCTAGGACATAATGTCATATCATACATTTTGACCTCTGGCAGCAAAATATCATTTTTTGCAAAAATGGACTTTTTCATCTGAAGCTGACGAAATGCATTTTTTCCTCAAAATATCCTTTATGACAATCCAAGTGCATTTCATACATGTGATAACTGAAGAATTAATAAAAATCTTCAATTTTAAATCTTATTTCAAAATGTTTTTTGAGAAAATGCAACAAAAATTGATCATTACTAAAGATTATGTCTGAAAACCTACGAAATTCATTGTCTAATAAAATTTAAATTGTAGTTCAACCTTTATTTTCCTGAATTAATTAAATGCTAAAAATCTTTTTTGCAATACTGCAATTTTGCAATTTACTTCAATATTACATTTTTAAATTTTTATATTTACTATAAAAATATTTACTATTTTTATATTTCATATTTACTGCAAAATTGCAATTTACTTCAATATTGATCATTTTTCCTCAGTCGTTCAACTAAACCAACTTTATTAAAATCGCTAAATTTAGTTCTGAATTTTTTTTAAAGAATGAATGGAGTTCATTAAGCCTTGCAATAACCTTTCATTTGTCGTGGAATTTCATGAGGTTATCGCCAATTCATTTATACGAGATCTTTCGTTATCTGATTAAAAACTTATCGAATTTCGTGAAACATGAAATTACTGACCTCGATATTCCCATTATTTTGCAATCCATGCTTTTGGAAAATCGATTGGGCCTAGTAAAGGCCTCCTCAACTTAAGTTATTTTATTGGAAATTACTTAATGACATCTCAAAAGCTATCTTTTTAGCAAAAAGATTTTTAGCATTTAATTTATTCAGGAAAATAAATGTTAATTAAATTTTATTAGACAATGCATTTCGTAGGTTTTCAGACATAGTCTTTAGTAATGATCAATTTTTGTTGCATTTTTCAAAAAAACATTTTGGTTTATTGGAAATTACTTAATGACATCTTAAAAAGTTTATCTTTTTAGCAAAAAGATTTTTAGCATTTAATTCATTCAATTCATCCAGGAAAATAAATGTTAATTAAATTTTATTAGACAATGCATTTTGTAGGTTTTCAGACATTGTCTTTAGCAATGATCAAATTTGTTGCATTTTTCAAAAAAAACATTTTGGTTTATTGGAAATTACTTAATGACATATCAAAAGCTACCTTTTTAGCAAAAAGATTTTTAGCATTTAATTCATTCAGTAAAATAAAGGTTGAACTACAATTTAAATGTTATTAGACAATGAATTTGATAGGTTTTCTGAATAGTCTTTAATAATGATCAATTTTTGTTGCGTTTTTTAAAAAACCATTTTGGTTTATTGGAAATTACGTAATGACATATCAAAAGCTACCTTTTTAGCAAAAAGATTTTTAGCATTTAATTTATTCAGGAAAATAAATGTTGAACTGCAATTTAAATTTTATTATACAATGAATTTCGTAGGTTTTCAGACATAGTCTTTAGCAATGATCAATTTTTGTTGCATTTTTAAAAAAAATAAACATTTTGGTTTATTGGAAATTATTTAATGACATCTTAAAAACATTACCATTTTAGCAAAAAGATTTTTAGCATTTCAATTCATTCAGGAAAATAAATGTTGAACTACAATTTAAATTTTATTAGACAATGAATTTCGTATGTTTTCAGACATAGTCTTTAGCAATGATCAATTTTTGTTGCATTTTTAAAAAAAATAAACATTTTGGTTTATTGGAAATTATTTAATGACATCTTAAAAACATTACCATTTTAGCAAAAAGATTTTTAGCATTTCAATTCATTCAGGAAAATAAATGTTGAACTGCAATTTAAATTTTATTAGACAATGAATTTGGTAGGTTTTCAGACATAGTCTTTAGCAATGATCAATTTTTGTTGCATTTTAAAAAAAAAACCTTTTCGAAAAAATGGGTTAACTAGGCCCTGTTTTTAAAAAGTGAAATATTTATGTAAGAAAACCTTCATGATTAATAGCAGCCACCTTGTTTTAAAAACCTTTAGCCCCGGACATCCTCTTGGAATTTGATGAAAATCACTTTAGTTGAAAAAACTTTTTAAAACTTTTTTCTACAAATCATCGCAAATTTACTGCCTGCGAGCTATTCGTTGATGTCTGATGTCAAACATGCAAATTTCCAGATGTTTTCACGTACATGCAGAGCTGATAAGTTGCTTAAAATGAGATGAAAATCCAGTTTTTTTTGTGAAAAACGACTTTTTTGCACAATATTGTATGTGTGGTATGCTGTCCTTGACAAGTTGTCAGCATTCGAGGCTGTCCCATTGATGGAAAAATTAGTACAGTGTTTTCTCCTGAACCTGTAAACCTCAACTCCTCAACAACTCCTCAACTCCTCAAAATCATCGACTCCTAATTTTCTATGAAGTTCAGATTCATCAACCAAGGTTCCCCCAGACCTGGAAAATATAAAATTATATAGGTAAAATAGATAATATATATAAAATAAATACCTGAATACATATAATTATACATGTATATGTAAAATATATAATAATATATGTAGAATAAATACCTGAAATATATGGTAAATGTTCAGCAAGTGTCTATAAAATATACATAAAATATATTCCATCATTAATGGAAAATAAGCGGACATCATCAACTGAACTAACTCATATTAAAAAAATGGTTGTAAATTATACATGCTGACGTTGTAAATGAGATAGTCACGTAATCAAATTATTGCATTTTGTTTGATTTACTATTTTAATATTAAAGTTTATTTCATCAAATCATTATTTGCTTTTATTATTTTCATAATTTCGAACAGTAATTGTTTAAGTATAGTATATATTTCCCACATCTATAATAATATATAAAATGTATATTCAATAAATATACTCTGAATATGCATCGCCACATTATATAATTGTACGAGATAGTTGTCATATGTTATAAATATAACATGTTTCGTAATATATATGTTTGATATATTATACGCATATTATTTTCCATATGGGGAGTGACGTGGAACCCTCAACTCCTCAACCTTCAGATTCATCAACTCCTCACCTTCAGATTCATCAACTCCTCAACCTTCAGATTCATCAACTCCTCCACCTTCAGATTACTCAACTCCACCTTCAGATTCATCAACTCCTCCACCCTCAGATTCATCGACTCCTCCACCTTCAGATTCATCAACTCCTCATACTCGTGAGGAGTTGATGAATCTGAAGGTGTTTTACTTAATTGGCCTTGGTAAAAAAAGCGTTTGGGGATGGGAAAATGCACATCTTTTGCATGACCTTACACTGGACGTTACCTTAGCACACACACACACACCACCCATCAGAAGTCGATGAATTTCTGCGTTTGTTTTTAATTCCCTAATCATGATGGCCGTGACGTCACCGGTGGTCGGCATCTGATTGGTCGACTGTTTATAAAAACGAATCTCATTTTGGGGGTCGCTCGATTCGCTGTTCGGGTCTCATCGGCGGTGGTTAGCTCTTCCAGGGAATGAACAGCTGACTGACCTGTGTGGCATTCGATAGTGGTGGTGCGTGTGGTTGTGGTAAGCTTCTTCCTCCTTCATTTTGGGGTTTTTGACCTGTCACTTCACTCACGTAAAGGGTGCAAACCATAACGGTGTAAGTGCCAAAAAGCGATTGTTGCATTCGAACGTCCTCGAAAAGGGTGTGCACGAAATATAACGGTGTAAGTGCCATGCAACACCGACCTCATTTGCATCTATGCATTGTGGTGGAATAATGTCAGAAAAGTGCAACTAACACTGGGGTTACCTTGAACAATTGAGAAAAAAGGACATTTTGCTAAACTGCCATCCAGTAATTTCGCCAGAGCTAAAACAATGCTGTAGTCAGTTTTATAAAGGTGTTACTTATGCTTCAACTCAGTGGGCTGAAAACGGGGCGAACTTACTGTAAGTTTAAAATGAAGTTTCCTTAACGATATAACGTACTTCGCATTATGCCCTGAGGCTGCCCCTAGCTCCGCCATAGACGCAATGCTAGGTTGTTTCCTCCTAACTGCTCGCTGGCAGTGATTGCCCTTGTGTGGGGGGCAGCGAAATTGATAAATCACGTGTTTGGGTTAGGTCAGGTCAGGTCATGTCAGGTTAGGTTAGGTCAAGTTGCCGTTTTTCGATACGATACGCAACTTATGGTGCATTCACACTTGTAATTTTTGCCCAAGTTCGGAGATAATTTTTTCTTCTTATGGAGGTTATTGCCCAACATGTGCCCAAGGTTTACCTACATAAAATGGAAAAAACTTCTCCCGTACGTGGGCAAAAATTACAAGTGTGAATGCACCATTAGACGTTTTAAATTTGACTATTTAATTTATACTTAATTCGATATTGATCGGTGTTGAAAATCAAGTATTGGAATGAGAGGCCATGTTTGATACTCGAAGCATTCACGTTTCCATTTTCAACAGAATCTGACGCGTTTTAACTCCAAATTCGTCGGACGTTTCATCAAATATTCGCCATTTCTTATCGATCATGTTTGCCATTAATTGCCAAGCAGCAACAAGAACAACAACAAAAACAAAAAAACAAAAAATCGTTCTGTTAAAAATTTGAAAAAGATAACCCCCGAAAAGAACGCGAGCACGCGAGTTCCAAACACTCGCGCGAGAATTGAATTCTAGAACGAGATTTTTTGAATGTTTTCGAACGACTGCGCGTGAAATGTCTGCGCATGTGCATTCACTTCTATTTTCAATCAAAATTCATTAACATTCAGTAATTAAAATAATAATAATAAATAATTAATAAAAATTGCGTTTAAATTTGTCTCTTAGACATTACGTATGGCCTGCAAGATTTCGCATAGAGCATGAATGAGTAAATTTAATAAGAAAAATATCGGTACTTGTCCATTAACGGAACTACATATTATGTTAGGGTAGGTTAGGTTAGGTTAGGTTTGGTTAGGTTAGGTTA
>JAQFYZ010003318.1:0-13765 GCA_034695085.1 Cylindroiulus punctatus | reverse complement strand
TCAGTGAACTAGTTTATAAAATAACTAGTTCACAACTACCTGGTCTAACTGTAAAACGATTTTTAGCAGTGGATTGTGGAGGCAATACAATTTATAAAGGATTTCAACAGAGGTTATGTACTGTATACATGTATATGCTGTTGGTGATCACAACGTGTGACGTCTGCTAAACGCAAACTGAGCCAAATTAACAGCAGAAAGTTGGAAATACATATAATTGCAAATGTGTAATTATTTATAAAGGCATTTAACAAGTGGAGGAACGTTATTTATGCCCCATGTTGACGGCTTGTCGCGTAAAGTTTGTTGCTGTTGTATTTGAGTTTGCATTACGAACGATTACTTGTTTACAGCTAGCTTCGATTACATTAATATAGGATGTTCAACAAACGCAAACAGAGACAAATCAACTGCAAAAAAACAGGCACTATTCCACAAAATGCATTATCTGTATCCCACGAAAACGTTTTGCATAAGAATTTCTCTTGCCGTAGGGATATGCAACAGGAAAACCAAGCTGCCAGTCAACTGACTCTTAAACACTCTGACTCTGGCAACTAAGATGACGTCAAAATACACGGGGTTGATGAAATGACTGGGTTATGCAACATGGTTTTAATGTAGTTAGTGAACACAATACGGGAAACTTTACGACAGCATGTTAAAACTAACTAGTTTGAATATGTGCGGTCTGGCCAGAAAATTACATGTATGACTTAAACAACTGCCAAAGTTTTGTCCTTTGCTTCTAGCTGGCAAGGTTCTCTGGCAGTGCAGCCATTGATTCTCACACCGATCGTTACAGTGCTTAATTTCTCCTCTACTCATCCGCACGAATTAACACCACCCCGTGTCGGAGAGACAACGAGTGCACGTTGATTATTCTCCCCTTAATATCCCATTGTGTCATATTCATTAGGGTAGAACAATTAGCTCCCGTTTTCGAGCGGCTTTCCATTATCGTCTATTTTGGCTGCTGGGTTTTGTATCCACCTTCCAATTGTCACCAGCCTCCGTTGTCTTTATGCTAATGACGCTTGATGAGAACTCGATATGACACGTAATGCCTTTTGAATTTCCCTTGCTAATGAAAGTTGAACATCATATTTTAATGGACATTCATTCTCTAACACCTGTTAACACGGATCGTTAGCGGCACAATGGACATCTCTAATAAGGCAGCCGAGCGTGTAGTTCCGCACTCTGAAATTTCTATTATTCGGAGGTGAAAAACAAGGGAATTTTCGAACAAAACCAGAGGCCACAAAGAGCCAGGAGGACAAAAAAATTTGTCGGGATGGAAATGTGACGCCTGTAATGGAAATGTCAAGCTGACCAGGATGGCCCGGTTGAGAATGCGGCCATTGAAAAACGGTGGAAGTTCGTGTCATTGCAATAACGTACAGGATTTTCCCACTTGGACCTTCATAGGCTTGTCACTTCAGTCTAGCTGCGAATCCATCAGAAAACTGCTGGCCAATGGTGCCTTCTTAATGAGCTTCAGGGAAATCTAACGAGCTATGAAGATGGGCAAAGCTCCTGTAATTCGGTTTGGTGCTGGCAAAATTGTCTACTTCCAAGTCTGCAATTACTTGGAATTTCACACAATTTGGTTCTGTTTTTGCTGGAATGGTTTCTTAGTTTTTGTTGTCCATTCAGTTAGCCAAAATTTCAAAAAGCAACTAAACATTTTCATGCTACGGTCAATGTGTGTTGCTGGAAAGAGTCATGCGCCATAGTGCATGTGTCAGTCATGAAAAAGTCATGGTATTTCCAGTAGAGGCATGGCATTTTTGCCATTGATCCATTCATTGGGCAGTAGTCAGTCTAACCTAACTCTTTCATATTTTTGGATGCCATTCAAGTATATCATCTAAGGTTGCCCTTTAGAATTGACCTTTAGGCAAATGGCCCAGTGTTTGATAGAATGGTAATGTATCCTGTGATACCATATGAATAACATCCAAATTGATAGCAACCAAAATTTGTTTACGTTTAACTACAATTGTGCAGTATGTTACCATTAACTTGGGAGGGGAATGGGATGGTCTACAAAATACAAATTCATTAGTATTTAAAATAAAAATATGTGTTAACATTTACCAATTGTCATCCAGTTTGGCAAATAATTTCGAATACATGTTTTTTTTACTATGATTTTGTGTATCTGAAATCTTCCCGAGGATCATGGTATTTACAATACCATATTCAGTCATAGTAAACAGGAACCCAATTTTATAACTTGCAACGCGAGCCAATTCATTGTCATGTCGGTAAACGTCGTGATTTTCACCTTGATCCTCAAACCATATCGCTGTTGGCAATTGTTTCTCTTTTTAGAATTTGTAGTTGCCTCCGTTAGAAGTAATTGTTAGAGCTGTTGATGCAATTAATTTTTCAAATTGCACTGCAGAGCAGGAGGCGCCCTCGGGTGGAAACTTAGCAAAGTTGTATTGATTCTGAATCTTAGCTGCTGACTAATTTTGTCATCGTTAATTTTCCTGATATTATTGCAATTCCTATGCTGTAAGTTCCTATAGTTACAACATATGGGGCTAAGGATTTGATAGTCTGATTTTGTTTAGGTAAAATTTATACAAGCATGGGGCGATGGGGATGTCGACAAACCCCTTTGGTGTTAATGACAGTGAAGATTGAATTGAAGGCAAATTGTTGGCAGGATATATGAAAGCTTTTGCTATTCTGGAATGAACCTCAACGTTAAAACTTTGTTATTAGAATTTTAGAAAAATAAACTTGTCTTTCCAACCAATTTTCCGATGGCTGAATAACCTTGCGTGGTGCATTAAATATGAAGCGACAGCCAGCACATAATTTCATCTGGTGTCTGACAGTTTACTCATTTAGACTTAATGTAGAAGGCATCTATGATTATCTTCTGCTATAAGATGAGGATGGCGGTTAATATTGTAATTTCGTCTTTCGACTTTCATTGTAATTAAGAATTCCGATTTTATAATTCGTTTACATCGTGTCAATAATTAGCTTGTGGTTAAAGCTCCAGTACTGCAGATATGATATCAGCTTGCGTCCTATCTCTGACAAACATGTAGTTATTTCAATGCCGAGATTTTAATTGACAAATTCAACCTCCCCGTGTTTGCGAGAATTTTGTTTGCTAAGGGACATGGTCGAAAGCTTTCCAAATGTGCCAAAACCTATGGTGGCCAATATGATGGGATAGCAACAATGGGGATGTATCAGAAGCTGGCAATTCGTCCTTCATTCTGCCCCACCCTTTGCTGTTCTTGTTCCTAGGGTGGCAGGTATCAACGGAAGCTATTGTTGGCAACGGGAATTTGCATGCTTGTTTCATCGGTCCAAAACAAATTGCGAAAGTGTGAGGAACAATTAAATATTTCTTAACAGGTGCAATTTGCAAGCGGTTCCACTTCACGGGGGTCTAACGGCGCAGAACGCGCATTTCAAAAGATACTCATTACGTCTTAAGTAATGACTCGTTTATGTACTTCAACCCTGCACAAAAGCATCGTTATGCCAGGCTTTGTTTCATTTGGGTTGAAAGTGTTCTGCCTGTTTCATTAGCAAAGCAACATCCTATGACACGGGAGTGCGTTATGCCCGTTTAAATGCTATTGTTAGGCGTTTTCTAATTGTTTGCAGGGATTCATTTGCATAACAGGCATCTCCCCTCAAGAAATACTAATGAAAACGATCTGAACGAAAAATGTTGTGGAGTTAGGAGGCTTGTTATCCTTATGTTGGACGAACACTGTGCTGCCGTAACATGTTCCTTCTAGGTGTCGGAAAAATGTTCTAATAATATCACTGTTTTACATGCACTTCACATGGTTTTAAGATGCAATAGTAGTTCATGTTACCTATATGCATCCGATTTCATTTATTGTATATTCAATTCGGCTAAGATATGCTGTATGGCAGAGGAAGGAGGACGAGATGGGGGGGGGGGGAGATTTCCATCAACAGTCCATCAAAGTTTATTTGGTAGTTATTGGACATCTGACACCAAAGGCCTCTCCTTTGGTCTCAAGGAACGTCAAGGTCTCAAGATCTCTCAATGATGAGAGTTCATGCTGAAAGATGATGATGATACCACAGCATTTGAATGGGCATCATCATCCTTGTTAAATGGAATTTCTTGAAGCTTAAGGTAATTGGAGGAGAAAGTCAACGCCGAAGGCTCGCAAAACTTGACTTGCAGTGTGAAAGTTGTTTAGGCAGTGTTGTTAGTTTTCGCCAATATTTATTTTAATTTAATCTATGTATATGGTCAATGTGTGGAGGTGTCCAAGAAATTGGCCGTTGATTGAAACCGCAGATTCATAATGGCGAGGGTGGATAAAGTAGTGGAGGGCCAAAGGGACAGGAAGTCATCCATATTCCGTCCTTGCTGTTTGACAGCTTCATTCAATACTTTATTGTTTAGGAGTTGAAAATGCAGGTATAGAGGCGAAATACGTCACTGCATGCGGTCCATATTGACTGCTATTGTCTTTTGTCTTATGTTCCTTGTTGACTTTTAGATTTGGGAGGTACAGTTGGGCTCACACTTCCTAGTTCTCACGGTTTGGGGCACATCTTTCAGTGGGCCAGGCAGTCAGTGAATGCTGAGATTTACCATAGTGGCCACAGAAATTAAGCAGCTACATGTACATGTGCAGTATATGAAAAGACTGCTGCTAAATGCAGTGGGAAATGCCTATTTTGGCCAATCATTTGTGCCTCATTTCAGTGGCTTCCATTTCTCTCCTCCTCATTATTGGTTTCTTTTTCACCAAAGGTGCGAAACTGCTATAATACGCTGTCACCAAAGCTGGTTTCAGATGTTTGAATGGAATGTTTGCGCACGCACGCAAGTATTGATCAGAATACAATTTGGTGACAAATAGGGACGTGTGAAGTCAGCTACTGATTATGGTCAATCTTTACGTGTAGTCGACCCTATATTAATGGGAATGAAATGTTTTGTGCATTTCAACTAAAGCATTTTTGGTTGAAAGGACCGATTAAAGAGACATTCTCTACCATATTCGAGCATATCTTATTATATTAAATCTAAAAGTTCGATTTTGCGAAAATTGGTAGTGGGGAAATACATACACCTGTAAATTGTGAAACAAGGCAGACTACACTTTCTTCAAATTGGCGAGCGGTGTAAAGAACGTTCCTTGATATGTGAGGAAATCAATCCACAATTCAAAGGTGTTACTACCCCTTAGAAGCTCGGAGTTTCGTGGTTTTGATTAACGCCTGATATCCGTGAGTTTAATGAACAGATTGAAGGAAAAAACCTATAGCTTGCTGAACGACGTTTCATCAGATAGGATTAAGATAACCAACTAGGATTGAGCACGTTTGGACCATTAATGGCGATAACTGTAATTGAAATTGATTTGTTTTCTTAAAGAGAAAGACATCCTAGTCTTAGCTTAGGAAATTCATTAAGCACCCTTGAGTGTATGGCAAGTTAATGGGGTTGTTTAACAATTGTCTCACTTCATCATGCATCAATTGGTGATATGCATTGACAAATACCCGAGATAGTAATTTAAGTAACCTTTCTGATGGACGGTGAATCAGATAAGCCAACGATTATCGGGCTGCAGCTTGGAACAACTAGATGAAAGATGGATGTAAGAAGCTTTTGCTGGTTTTTGTTAACTCGAGCATATTGACCACTTGGCAAACATTATTGATCGTGCAGTTAATCCTATAAAAGCTTGCAAAATCTTACATTTTTAATGTAGTTGCATCAAGATTGAGTTTTAATAAAGGCCCTGCTATATTGCTGGCTTTTTGGTACATTTATGGGCAAACATTGTTCGTAGGAGTCTGATTATGTACAATGTATAGTGAAGCATTTTGCATTATCAATTATTGTTAAGTTATGCGATGTATACTAAACAATGTTGGTAGTATCTAGTAAAGGCTTGAAATATAGCTGCTTAAATGTCTTGACATTTTGCTTTTTTACTTCAGTGGTCACTCAATTAAACGGTATCCTTGTCTGCAAGAGTGGCGATTTTGATTGATCGGACTGGATTTCATATGCAATTTGTAATGTCTGTCTATATGCAATATGTGCATGTGGGCTATAGGTTCAGAGCAGTGAGCTGTACATATTTTCGTGACAAAATGAGACTTGAAACGTCCTCGCCACTCTCACAATTCAAAATTAGCTAAAGGCCATCTCGTGTAGCTGCAAGAATTGAATGATGTTGGTGAATATCCAAATATCTGTACGTCACTTGTCAACCCCGTGTATAAAAGGGATTCTCACTTTGCTCGTTTAGCTGGATTTCGAGCAACTTTTTTCTATTAAAGGGCATTTCTCCCGAGATTTTCCAGTGAAAAAGGGATCGAACCTCTTTTCTGTTGTGAGAAATGAAATCATTAAAGCTCGAGTGTACGACAAATTTGCATACGAATGATTGGCTCGCCATTGTTGGCTAGTCAAGACCCTGAGATTCCGATGGATTCGTATCTATTTCTGGCCATCATTATGGCAGGACTTTATTGTTTAGGTGACAATGCATCTGCCGTGTAAGCTAATATGTGTGTGACAGTCCGCACATTCAATTTCAACCGTGCCAAGGCTGACAAGTTAAAGGGAATTTTGGCTTTAAATGACCAAGTCTTTGCAACCATCCTTGTCGCCATTCATCATCGTTAGACCTGGCTGACGTACGTCAGGGGATCATCACACGTATTCACTGGCGCAAATTTGTTTTAATTTTCTTCTGAGAATTGACATTGTATGTCCTAAAATTGCATATTTATGGAAAGTTCAAGTTTACTATCTGCTTATATTGCCCGAACAATGTTATAATGTTATATGATCTGGGCGGCGCAGCTGTTGTTTTAATTGCAAAAACAACTTTTTACACTATTGCATTCCAAACGTGCAGAATTTATCAGTTTTAACAAAACGAGTTGTACGTCACGAGCGTTAGATGATGTACTGATACAGTGCTTATTATCATTTTGTAAACTTCAATTGTAAGTACAAGATAACTACTCCGTTATCGTATGCATTTCTGAATTTCACTACGAAGGACATCGTGCACACATCACCTGGATTGTTAGTCAATTTTTGGCAGTCAGTGCATGTACGCCACGTATAATGAATCATACTGTATACTGTTAAATATTGTAATCTGCTACATGTCCATTCTGAATTTGGTATTCAAGAACAAGCTTAGTGTAATCGATCGTGGTTCACTAAGTGCGTGCTTAATAACTATGTGGTTTACATATAGATCTATGTTGCATAGATGTTCCCATCAAGGGGCATGGCTGACATGGAAATATCTTGATTCATTACCCATGGCTTGTCCAAACTTCTGCAAAAAAATGAAGCCCTACCAAACTCGCTTCTTATGTACACATCCGTCATTGTCTTTATCCTATCCAGTCGCATTAATGGGCCTTTGTGACCTATTTGTAGTGGTGCAGGACTTAATGAAGGGAAGAAAGAAATAATAAACTGTCTGTGATAAAATTAATATTAATAGAAAAGCGAGGAAATCTAATGGGGAAATTCTGCCAGCAACCCTATTCATGAATATGCATGGGATAAGCGCGAAGGACATCTCGCAATATAATAAATATATTTAGTCTGTCTTGTAGAATTCCTGTCTTAGTAATAGCTGACGCTTCTTATTTTAAAAAGCATTTGTAAGCATGGGAAGAGCTTTTGCCTAAGTGTATGCAGTTGCTGACCATAAGGATTTTTTTTTAGACTTCTGTGCAATTTGCATTGCAGTTTTAAGGTCTCTTATTAAGCTAACTTTAAAAAAAAATCAATGGAGTTTTGTCACTCTTGTAGTCTGTGTCGCGAAATATTTCAAGAACGAGGATTTTAATGACGTTGCAGTCTTACTTACAATTAGGAAATGTCTGCCTCGAAATTGGATGCCTGTTTGGCGAAGTATTAAATTAAAATATTGAAGACGTAGGCTAGTGCGGAATGAAAATGGCAATCTTTAAGTCTAAGAAACAGATATTTCGGTTAAGTTCATTAGCATATTTTCTATAATGTACTTGCTGCAGTTGGCGTGCGGATCGAAATTGAAATGGATTACCTTGTCAATTTCTCCGAATAAATTATTCCTGAAAATTACGATAAATCTTTGTAGACTATTAACTAATGCATCATGCATGGCTCAGGCCTCGTATTTTAAGACAAGCGAGACTTTTTATAAATATACTGTATGTACTGTATATCCAATTCATGCACATTGAGAAGTTTGTGATAAGTGATGTCATAAGCGTGCATTGATTCTCTCAATCCATGAAGAATTCAGACTTTCAATACATGTATAATGGAAAGGAAAATGAGTTTTAATTTATAGTCACTTATTTCATCTTATTATTATTTACACGACCAACAAATTAGTTTCTTTACAAAATGTTTCTGATATTAGGAATTTCTACTCAGATTGAAATACTGCATGAAATATGCTTGCTTCTCATCAGCTAAGAGAGCGACTTACATACTGTATTTTTAAAAATATTGCAATGCACTTGAACTTTTTTGCATTCTTCTTCTTAAACATTTATGGCTAAAGTTGTCAATATTGACATCAATCGGATTAAAATGAAACGTTTCTTCAAAATCATAATAAAAATAACAAGAAGAAATAAATAGAGGGACATTTAAAACTGTCAAACCTTACCCTAACTATCAATTTTGATGTTAAACTTGTAAATGCCAAGCATATTTCAACGACTTTTAAATCAAATTACTGATTTGTTTGCATCAGAAATATTAAAGAAGCACGTATAAATATCTGACAATTTCTTTCTTTTTGTGTTAATGTATAAAATCATGAAGAGAACATTCATTTGGGTGGAGTCTCCAATATTTTTAATGTTTTCACTGTTTCGAGGATGATGATGATGGCGGTGATGATGCAGTAATGGGTCGTTTTCACCGCTGATTTTCCATCTGTTTGTGGGTTTGGCTTACTGTTTTATGATAATGGGAAAACCTGCGTTTTCTCTTTTACTCATAATAATCCATTGTCTAGTTGTGATACCGAAATCTGAAAATGCATTCGTTTAATTGTTAATGAGTTTTACCAGATTTGCACTAAAAATGGAAATCCGTTACACCTTATTAAGGTTAAACACTACTATTTTGCGAGCTAGATGGATCATACCTAATTCACATTTAATAATTATGGCGGCAAATTACTCTGGTTGTCTTAATTATACCATTTTGTAATGATTGCACCCATAAAATGGATATTTGCAGATGCTTCTTAACATTCTCAAAACTACAGTCATATTATAACCGCTTCATTTCCATTTAGGTCTTATATTCATCACTTGCAGTATTAGAAGCGGATATCATATAGATATTACAGTAAAATGTGACGTAAAATGGTTATTGTTTCAAATGTTTTCTGAAAATCTAAATTTGGCTAGCAAATTTACGTTTTTCACGCAATTTTAACTTTCAACAAGACATCGTTTGTTCATCGATGGTCGAAAAGCAAAATTGATTCAAGCCTCAATTTGTTTGAAACAGTAGACTGCTGATATATCAGGTTATATGATATTGTGGACGTCTGTTAATGTGGAGAATGCATTCGATTCAGAAGTAATGATGAAAGTAGGGCCATCTGAAAAAGTTGGTAGCCAAGTAATTACGATTGCTGTGCAACACTAATTGTGAAACGTTTTGCCAAGGTGCATGTGCACATCTATTGCACTAATGTTTCTATAACATGCTAGCGGGTGACGTCTAGCCAGTCAGTGCCCCAGAAACGTCTATCTTCTATCTTGCTTTACGAATGAACATTTCGTGCATATGTATCAATTGGAAATAGATGTAGCCGAGGTATTGCATTAATTCACAAAAATAGATTAGAGGGAAATTTCTCGGAGCATCTTTGCCCAAAAGATGGGTGGGAATATATTATTGGTGTATGCCAACCCATGCATGCACATCCCTAATGTTTGCAATCAATTGTAATGACATGGTGGAAGCATTAGCAGTTATTGAAAGGCCTGTTTTTTCCATAGAAGATTGAATGGAGGGCCAAATCTCAGTCGTCGATTTTTGTATCAACTTTCAGCAGTGGAAACATTAATGAGCAGAGATGATGTACTGCCAATCGTTGAAGTGATTAAATGCTCGCCCTCTGGATTAATCTAAAGGCCATATAAGCACCCCGGAATATCAATATATCAGCTGGCCAGGTTTTTTATCCATTAGTCCTCACAAATGCAGCGGTTTTGTATGTTAGCATATATGGTGGATTACTGAGCATTGTATGTATGGTCTGACTGCGTTTTCGCTCTACGGGAGTTGTTTCCGTATCCTTGCATTCACTTCATGGTTGTTTATCGTTAAGAAAATATGCTGGTGATCTTACGTCTTCACATCTGCACCTTTGTTGTTAACATCCAGCAGGGGCATTGCATGAGTTTCGTATTGGTGGCTTTGAAAAAAAACTTCTTTCATAAGTTTTCCATGTTCAGTCTGTTTTAAACTTGTCATAATTCGTTAGGGCTAGTTGATGACATATTGCCAATGATGAAAATTGACAGGTTGACAAATTCTGGGGCAACAACTATAAATGCATATAAAGGAAATTGTCATGGAATTACTTCACCTCAAGTACTGCGCATCCATACAAAATACTGCAGGTTCTAACCCTTATGGTTTGAGAGCTACATGTACATTTACCCCTTTATTTAACCCCCATGTAGTGTTGCAATACAAAGAAACTTTTTCTTAGTAGATGTACGATATTTTAGCAAGTAAGGAACATCCCTGCAAAATTTCAAGGTTCTTACCCTTACGGTTCGGGCTCAGCCTCTGCCAATCAGTGAGTCAGTGAGTGAGGTCTTTATTTTTATATAAACTATCAGTTTCTTGACATGAAAATTCATTTTTACGAAATAGACTCCTCTCCTACTCCGATAAGTCTACTTTCAAACGTATTTGTTCCATTAATTCATATTGTTGTTATTTTAAGCCATTAGTGTAACAATAGTTGGCTGTCGACATCTACCATGCAGCATATACAGAATGAATCCAGGCAATTTACTGTGCATATAAATCCATGTAATCCACTGTGTACAACAAAATTAGTTTCTGAACTGCAAGGAACGTGCTCATAGTTCTCACTCTCATAGTGCACTGTGCTGGTGCGTATAGTGAAACGTATAGTATACCTTTTCTCAGCTCTGTCAAGTTTATGATGACTTTTCGAATAATCCAAGTAAATATAAATAATCAATATTCCAGCAGTTCATTGGCGAGATTGGACTTGATGCATTGTTTTGTTCGTGTTATGTTTCCTATTTTGACCATCGTGTTTATGTCAGAAATCTATCAGCGAAGCAACTAATGAATCTGCCCAAAACGTGATGCGTGTTTGGTTATATTCGAGTTAATTATCCTGCCTTTTTTCGGTTTCTCTCAGGTATTACGACTCGAATAAAAGCTTGATTATTTTGCTAATGTATTGCCACTACATTGCGCTTGCCGTTTTCCTCTACACCTAGCACCTAGGAATGTTTTTTATTTAATACGATGGCAAATGGATTTTCGGTATAGCAGCTTTGGTAAATGGCATGTTGCGGATACTTTATTCGCAACATTAGCGGGGAATGATACCCCGAAAATGATGCTTATTGTCTCATTTGTGCTCATGCATTTTTAAACAGGGATTCACATATGGGAAATGTAATGAGGAATTTTCTAAGTGCATTGATGAAATTTTCTTATTCGGGCCATTTGCTCATTTCCTCTGCACCCAGCACGAAGCTTAACGCAACGCTGAACGGGATTAAATTATAAACTTTCTGCTGATATTAATGAGATAGCAAAATATCAATAGATGGGCGAGTTTTAATGTTAACCGAGTTAACCCTGTTATGGAAAGTTTTTTTATTTGACACAAAGAGGCAGTGTTGAATGCTTGAATGATGAATTTATCAACCATCAACGATTTATAAATTCGTTAAAATGTTGTTGATTGGTACCATTTCCATTGATAGTGTTTAACTTCGATAAGCAAACTGTTCGAGCGATTAAAAATGGGAAAGTTGCAGCGAATTAAATAAATTGCACAGATTCATTATTGGTTAGATCTGTCTACGGAGTTCTAATGGTTTATTAAGGATCATAGTGTACTGAATTTCGTTGGTAAACATTAATAGTTGGAATAATTGCGCACTCGGAAATGAGTATCGAACTTGAGCATGAAAAGTATGGCCGCCGTGATAGTTTCCACGCGCAAATGTAATTTGGATTCAGTTTAAGGCAAATTACTTCGTCTTCAGAGGCGTAGTTTTTCACTTGATCTCTTTAAGAATAAATGATTCTCCTCTTATTCGTGAACAGTTTAATGGTATTTTTTTTCGTGCATTTTTAAAATGGGCATTATTTCTAGTACTTTTATGCATTATTAACCGAAGCCATGCAAAGATAATGGTAGGCGATATTTTATCTCCTACTACATTATACATGCGACAGTAGAATCTACTGAAGTTTATTAGATAAATTTTCTAATAGGTTAAACTTCATACTGTTATTAGAAATTCAGTAATGCTTTAATTCGGGGGAAGGTTTAATGCTAGTACAATGTATACTCTTGGATACAATTTCAAAACTTGTAATCACGGATTTTGCGTAAATTTTGTGAAGTGATACTGAGGTGATTAGAAGAGTATTATTTTCTTTATTTTTACAATGCTAAGATGGCTTTTAAATACACATGATTTGTTTTCAGTCTAAGAAGTAAAGTTTGTACGATAATGTTACATTACCTGTTTTCTATGTTGTATAAAAGCAGCATATTTTGGTTGCAATTACGTCTACTGACGATTCATTAACTTTACACGCCTGGGTGTGCTTTCCCAAAGGGTTTTGGTTATGAAATGTGCTTAAACTCAGATCCTTATTGTCGATATCTATTTGTCGTCTATCCTTTTTTTGATCATCATGTTAACAGATTGGTAGGCGGTAGGCTGATCATTTACTGCATTCCTGCTAAGTATTAGCATGTTCAGTTGATCAGATGCTAATGTCAAATTCCAGACATTTTTCAGCACCATCTATTTTTGCTTGTCATTCATAAGTTCTTCCAAAATGAATTTGTTCTGACATGCACAGTATGTGTGGTCATATACCATTTCTCCGGTCAAATGCAAATTCTTGCATGCCCAATCCTCAGCGTGCGTTATATCTGGCAGTTTTAATGCCAGAACACCGAAAGTTTTTTCTCCATGTTGGATTCTCAACCCAAGTTGTAATTGGATCAATACCAAAATCGTTTCACCAGATTTTCAAGTTGGTCGATTGACTGATTGCAATGTTGAATTTCTTATCAATGTCGTGGTTTCAAGTGTTATTGCCCAGTTTTTTACTCACCTACAGTTGCAGGTGGTGAAATCATATTTCCACTTTCTGGGTTCATGAGCATTTTAAAAAAGAAAAAACAATTACACTTTTTTAGATTGTTTAAATGGATTTCTATAGCTAACTTGCCCATCAGTTGTAATTATCCTTGCTGATGATGCTTGAAGTTCCCATTTAATGTTATTAGATGCTACACTGGCAGACAATGAAGAATTTATTGAAAATTTGCTGAATCACTGAAAGGTTTTTACCTTCTCTGCTCGTCCTTGAATGTTGAAACCATGTCCATTTTTACTTACATTCTCGTATTTATTGGAGAAAAACTTGACAAGATTTTGTAAAGTAAAGCAAATGTTGTGAATATATTTGAGCATAACTGTT
>JAQFYZ010003317.1:0-13772 GCA_034695085.1 Cylindroiulus punctatus | reverse complement strand
TACGTAATCGATTAATCGATATGACCGAACGAATTATCGCTTACCAATTACGCACATACTCGATTACCTTGCAGGTTACTGGAATCCGCCTGATGCCGTTCAGTCGGCGAAATGTTGTGCAGAAAGGTTTTGCAAATTGGCCGAGTAATAACATTGAATGAGGCATATAGTTGACAGACATAGACTGCAGACAGCTTTACTGTTCACAACATAACTCTGGTCGCAGCACTAATATACGTGTAGTATGTCTATCTCCAGTTTAGGTCTAATTATTGTATGCAAAAATTGAAAGTATGTCCACATGAATCCACACAATTTCTGGGTTTTATTAATAACTGTTGGCATTAGGCGCCACCTGCCTGCTACTGGTGGAGGCACACGTCTGTAGAGGCTTGATAAGGTCCCCACTGACGTCACGTGTGGGACGTCATGACAGGCGTATTCATATGCCTGTAGGGATAATTGGGATGTAGTTATCCCCATGTTCTGTCACCCATCTCTCCCTGTCGTTTTGCCATGCTGTATGAAAATGTACGAGCTACATGACTAATAAAGATTGTATTATTAATCTATGAACTTGCTCCAGTCTGCAGATTTCAATAATAACAATCAAGTTAATACATGTACATACACGTATACATATTATACTCAACTGAGACCATATAAGAAAGACACGTGATTTAACAAGTGACGCTGAACCATTTGAAGATGTTGACATACAATACATGCCTGTGTTGTACCTGTCATCTATGTGCTATCTGATTTTAGTAAACTCAGATGGACCACACTCCCCCAAGGACCACACGTTTTATGGCCCATGGGATTCTGGGAGTTTTGAAACATGTCACCATTAGGTAACAAGCTTTGAAACATATCCTGTGTAAGGGATGCGAGTTAATGCTGGTTTGCAAGCATTTTGATGTCCATGTCCAATGTCGTGACATCCTCCACATATACAAACAAGAAAATTTCAAAACATGGTGTTGTGATAGTAGTGCGCGAAGCTAAAACAGCAAACAACGACGTGTTATGCTGCCTGACATTCTGCTGTATATGTTAAGTTTGGAGGGCTTCACTGACTCACGCTTCGAGCAGCACTTTTATTAGTTATTTTCCGTTAATTTAACAATTTTCTTCAAGTTCCTCATTTTCTGCTTAACATTCAGCTGATGTCAGCGCGGGCTATAAAAGCCATCTAACGACGTTTTGCTGCTAAAAAAGCAAATCAATATTTGATCAAGTTGCATAATGGCATCCAGCAAAATCGATCCATTTCTTCTTCTTTCTTTCCTTCTTTCTTTCTTCAAATCAATTTATATAAATATGTAAGTGCGGTGGATGAAGAGAGAGGAGGTTCTATCGCTAATCCTAATCGCTCCCCAAAAAAATAGAAACGATGGGAGGGATTTGGAGGGTGTTTCAGTTGGAGGGCAGACGGTTACGAGCTAAACAATCAAATGTATGCAATCACGATTTGATTGATTTGTCGCTGCTAAGCATACCCCAGCTCTAAAAGTGCTTTTTTATGTCGTTAGACGCAGAAATGGAAGCGGTAAAAGAGAGGGCTTTAAAGGGGAAACTGCTATTTTGGTTTACATTGTTAGTTTCATAGCTTTGCATACCTCGGGGGTTCGAAACCCGTCTGTATTTAATATTTTTTTCAAAACTCCAGACAAATATCGAATTTGCTTTACAACGTCTGGATAACTTTATGATGTAATGAATTTGAAAATGGCTGGTTTTTGGAAAAATGTTCAGGGACTTCAATTTGGTTTACATGGAGTGCCAGCAGGCGGCGCTGTAATCGCTAGAAACGAAAATGGTATCAACACAGTAAAACCCTCAAGATGGCCACTGGTATCTTGAGACCAAATCGCTAATCAGTGTTATGCTCAATTTTTGAAAAGTATTTACGAGCTGTGAATTCAACAATTTCGAGTGATTTTCTACAGTGAAGAAACTTGTTTGAATTCAATTTTCTGTTGGAATTACTCTAATTAGCACTGTTGGTTGATTTGGTATAATCATATTCTGTATGTACATAATATATACAATTCTACATGTATTGTAAAAGAAGCGTATGGAGCTATTCTACCTTTTTAAAAACTTGGTTAATGCAACTTTTAGCAGTTGGTTAAAAATTAATTTTTATAGTAAGGGTAAGACTTTATGATCACCCAGTATATTGTCATGACACAATCGCAGCCTTGTTTTGCCTTGCACTACGTATGCAATGACGTTCCGGTGTAATAACCTGTCTTAAGTAATAAATAAATCCTCGTTACACAATAACCCCTGAGGAAACATGAGCATGCTTGGCTGCACAACACGTACGCTAGCACTGATTGCCTAGTCCAATGTTGGCAGGGGCAAGATGGCGCCCGTTGGCTTAGACATTGCAATAAATTAAATATTCATAACTTTGTTCGCTCTGTAATGTGGTAAAGTTCTATATAGTAGTAAAGTAGTAACCGTTTCAAAATCTTATCTTCAGATCTTTTCGGTGCGGCCCTTGAGCCTGCCCTGTTTTATGCGGCTTCGTCTTTATACTTGCGCACATTCTTTGCCATAATGTTTTATTATGACAATTACTTTCATGCCATAAAAGGCGAGGAATAGGCGGCTGCTTTTTTATTATGCATTTCCTTCTGAAACGAAGGACGGTGAAGGTTAGCTGCACTGGCAAAGACCGCGATTACTTGGTCGCCGTGTAAACCCAGGCGATCGGCTCAAACCAAGTCTCCTGTCGCCATCTATGGGACTTCCTTCGCACTCAAACCAAACCTCTGGCGCTTCAGCTTAGAAAAAGGCCAAACGAAATGGCGGGAAATGATTGTTGAAAAAGTTATTGGGAGTTTGCAGCGAAAGGGTCGCCATCTAGTGGCAGTCGAGTAAGCTCCCATGAAAATAGGATATGAAAGTAGGATACTTTCACCAAATTACATGGCGAAGTTCGATAAAATCAGGCTCGTGGCTCAAAAATAAATGCTTTAAATACCAACAAAGAGTATTATTGGGTACCACGGAGTTAGTCAAAACCGTTAAAATAATAATTAGCCTGCATTTACGAGCTTATTTGGGGAAATTGAAAAACTTCTGAGGCTGTTATCCTATTCTCGCGGCCATGAAAGTGGCTGACTGCAGCGCCACCAGTGGCGTTGCACACTCTCAATAAATGAAAAGCATTTGGTGCATGTCGCAGGAAGTGACGAATGCAGTTGCCAATGTTTGCATCATCTACAGTATTTCAAGATTGATTTATTCAAGATTTGTTATTATATCCTGCTGATATGGTCATAATATTCGTAATTCAACTCTACCTATCTAACCCACAGGAATGACATATGTCCTCTATACCGTATATCTGTTGAATGACTGCACAGCCGTCAGGCATTTACTGGCAGCATATAAGCCGTTAGAAGAAGCCCACTTTTAATATACATGTAGTGTCTACGCTGAAGGGCGGAGGCATATATGCCATTATATTGCCAAACATACAAATTTATGCAGAAATATATTTGAATCTCAATCGTCTTCAATTACTTTGGCTGTTAAAAAGGCAGTTGGCATTATTTAGCTTCCAGTTGTACATGCTAACTAATTTTGACTAAACTTTCAGTTGTTCTCGTTAACATTTTCTGGTAAAGATTTCTTGTATACATGAGCTAGAGTATCCCCATGATTGACGATGCTTCGTGGCAACTGCGTGAATTTCTGAATGACATCAATAATGGCACATATATGTTGATAGCCACTGTTATTGGTGTCGAATTTCCCGGAATAAATTCAATTGCAATATGTTGCCCTTAGATGGCGCCAAACGAACAAGAAGGGAACCGATGCTTTACGACACTGGCGCCACAAATGATGACGTTATTCTGACATGTTCTGACAATTGCAATTTTCCAAGAAGTTAACACTGAAATACAAGTTTGCAAGTCGTGGTTCACATTTACCAGGAAAGAGCCGCGTGAAACTGATATTAAGTGAAATTTCACGTTCCTATTGTTTTACGTGTAAATGACCAGTTGAATTTTAATTAAATTTATTTGGTAGCTAATTAAATACTAATTTGCTGGATAACGATACAGAATATTAGCTTTTATTTTGTCTTGAACTCAGTCATTTTTTTCGTTTATGCACGACGTTTCGGCTTATTTAAAGCCTTCTTCAGGTGCTATTTTATTGGAAAATAGTTGACATTTATAAATTTTTTTTGACGTGATATCGAGCCCAAACAGAAGCAATGGTGGGCCTCCAATAAAACAAATAACGAGAGAAATACATGTTTTTTTATACTGCAAAAGGAGATAAATTCGTTAATTTGTATTACCTTTGTGAAATTTATAGGAAAGTGGCGATATTTCGCTTTTTTCCTAGCTGATTTCCCCATTTTTTCGATTGAGATGCCGAAAGTAGGTCATGAAATTTGGTGTAAAAACTGAGTCATCCTTTTCATGGTGAGAGCGCCTTACTCGTTTTTGAGGGGGCGTTACCATGGGTGGTAAATTAGAATTGGGAATATTAGCTTATACATGTCTGTAGTAGTACATGCCTACAGTAAGAGAAATTAAGAAATTCAATTTTTGAGGACATTTTTTTTGTACATATTTTGTGCACATTTGGATCGGGGTATACCGGTGCTGTAAATGTTTACCGTAGTTAATCCGAAATAATTTTTAAAGATGTGGGATGCTTAAATATATGGTGTATTCGCAACAAGCTGAGGTGGATTTGCTTCATTTACTAACAGGCAATTTCTAAAGGATGCTTAATTAACTATCGGTTTATTTGCGTTTAAGTGGTATCTATATTTAGGATTCTCCTTATTTTGGGCAACACTCGTACACTCAAGTCTTCCCTTTTTGTTATTAGCATATTTGCTTACTTTTGGGATGGAATATCATATTTTCAATGACGTTTCAACATTGGCATGACTTTCATTAAATTCGAGATTGCACCCAGCATTGTTTACTGAAACGTGCTTCAGATTCGCATCAAAAAGGCCTACTTAACTCAGATTTCTAATATCCGAGTGTATGATTGTATTATTCGTCACTCTGCTTTTGTGAACCCCCAGGCCGTTGGCATAGCATGGCACAAAGATCTGGTTCATCGTCCATTAGAAAATATTTGACTTTTCTTATGGAATGTTATTCTTTTTTCGTAGCAGGATAACTCGAGAGAGATGATAATAATTGCGATCAAACTGACCCCCGAGCTGCTATCGTTGTCATTTTTCTAGTCATCTCTTGAAATCGATTTGAAATTAATGGGCATGGCATCTCTCCTGGAGGGCCTTGAATTATAAGTGGATTCGAGAAAAAAATTCTGGTCATTGAGTTGTTTTTCTTAACAGCGATGCCATTTGACATCAAACGAAGCCATGCAGCTCTCAAAAACTCATTTATTCTTCATGGCACAAAGTGGCTTCTTTGTACAGTATGGCGATTAAAACCTACATTTACACCAGGTTTAGTTCGTCTTATATGTCAGTGATATTGGTGGTTTAAATTGCTGTTCTTGATTCTGAATAACTTATGAGTAATTAGGCACTCGTGTTTGGAAAGTAATCATGTGTCCATCATAAAGCCAAATTTTAGGTAACTTTTTTAGTTGTTAAACTGCTTAATTGCATTAGTAGTGCTGTATTAATAAACATTTTCAATACACAATAACATACACAATTAACAACGATAACATTGTTGTACATATTCATAATGTTTGTTGTGCATCACCCCATTTCACAATATTTAAACTGTAAAAACAAATGTCTAACTTTCAGACACTTAAAGTGTTTTTTCGTTGTAGGCAGGATTCATCCCTTTATTCCGTCTTGAAATTCAGTGGCTTAAATATATACGTACAACTGTCTTAACATTTCTAATTTCAGTTACGTAACATAACTGAATTATGAGGCATGTTCATAAAATCTGTTTAATGTTACTATTAAGGAAAACTGTGCAAGGTAGACATATTGTATTATAACCTAAAAATTACACATTTACAATCATCTTAAACTTGGTCACCATTGACGTCCAAAGACAAACACTTAGGAAGGGAGAGCAGGAAGGGAGTCAACAGGAAATGACGTAATTGGCAGATGATTGAATTTAAGACACATAAATGGGATGTGTCGTCTTCCTGTCTGAAATCAAAACATGCAAATGCATTTAGATGTTTTCAACGTCTTTATATTGGCATGGTGTACGAAGTCAGCACTTTGAAAAGTGTTTTGAAAAAAATCTGAAATTAAGATGCCTTTGCAAAATTAAGACACTTTACATGTATACAATTCAGACAGTGTTTTTAGAGTGTATGTACATGTAGTATCTCTACATTGGTATTTTGTAACTGATTTAATGTCATGCAAGATTTTCTTTAATATGTATAGGGCGATCCCTGGCATGTTTTATTGAATTCTTACCATTTCAACATAATATAACGACAAAATTGATGTCCATATTTATGTGCATGTACATGTCTGTGCACAATGCATGCATCGATGTACATTCCGTCATAAAAACATATGGCCTGTTTGAAGTAGTCTGCACTGGACATTGTTCGCCAGTCGTTATATCATATCTGAGCGAAACATTCCCCATTCAGATGGCCTGGTGAAATTCAATTGCATTATACGTGTATATTCCACGCAATGAAATCAATTTTATATAATGGCATCGTAATTGAAAATAATATTGGTTGGTTAGCTCATTCCGCAGTCAGCATGGAAGTAAAGGAAATTGCGAAACCCAGTAACTCAATTATATCCTGTCTACACGATGCACAAAAACCTGGTTTCATGAATCCGGAAAGCATATTTTTGGATTAATGAAGCCAGCCTGGTGGTTCCAAATTATAGGTTAATAAACTATTTTTTCTGCATCGTGTGGAAGGAGTATAAGCATTGTTAGCTATGCGGTCAGGTATTGTCAGATATGCGAATTGAATTGAATTAAAATTAACAATCACATCCCCATCTTGCATATCAACTTCCTACGGCAATTTATTCAAGAATTCGTTTCTGACCGAGCAGTTTGGTCATTTGGTTAACGTCCCCGCCTGCGGTCGGGAGATCTGGGGTTCGCTCCCCGGGTCGGCTGGCCTCGCTGTGGTTTTCGTGGTTTCCACAGCCCTTGGGCGAATGTCGAGGTTAGTTCCCCTTCCAAATCGGCCACGACGTCCCTGTCCCTTCTCGTATTTTATTTCTTCGCCGTGCTTGTTTGCTAGTTCCACCCTGTTTCCTTCTCGCATTTGTTCGCAACGCCGCTGTTGATATGTTTCCGTCACTGTTCGTCACTGTCGAGGTCAGTTCCCCTTCCAAATCGGCCACGACCGTCCTTGTCCCTTATCGTATTTGATTTCTTCGCCATGCTTGTTTGCTAGTTCCACCTTGTTTCCTTCTCGCAGTTGTTTCGCAACGCCACTGTTGATATGTTTCCGTAGCTGTTCGGGCGCCATTTAGTCTTGTAGGCCTTGTGCCCTAAAGCCTCATACACACACACGCACATTCGTGTCTGAAACTCAGCAATGTATATACAATACTTTGCAAAACTGTCGCCTGTATTTAAGGGGACAAGATGTGCAACTTGGATTTCTTTCTACAGCCAAGATACCGTCAATTTTAACAACGTTTAAGCACGAGTCTTCTGCCTTTTTAGAAACCACTAACGCTAGGTGGATGTTGACGAGTGCGGTGTATTTAAACCGTCCATCAGTGACACATAAACTTGACAAGGCACATGATCATTTCTAAGGATCATCCTAACCCGAGGGGTTAGGGCAAAAACTGTCGACTCCAGTAACTTTACGTTATTGTTGCACGAATAGTGCCAGCCTTCATATTACCTAGCAACCAACATGTCCTGTCATTTTAACCCCAAAATAACAGCTTGACTCGTTTTTTATCGCGCGTTTTCACGACTCTTTTTCGTCGATTTCATTTTATGGATGCATCTATACTGTCGAAGTGTTTATTCTTCAAACTGCTGGTCCCAGCCTGTCATTGCCGATAATGCATGCACATTGAGCGAGTCAACGGTGCGTCTGTGCGTGGGTGCTCGTGTGTCGCAGTTGTTTCTGTTTGTAATTCCTGCAAAGGATCTATTTTTAGCCGAAGTCATACATGACATTTTCCTCATTGCATTCAAGCCCAAAATAGCATCTGTAATAAATCCCATAAAGATGCGATACGAGCAAACACGAGGCTGAAAAAATGGTTGCTTCATGAAAGCAGTATACGAGTACATGTACACGTACGTGTTTTTGCACCAGTTGCCCCAATGTCCTCTCTTCACACGCTGGCTCATTTGCGCACGATGGCGTAGGTGGCGAACCACGGAGGAACATAATTGCTACTTTTAAAGCCACTTTTGCCATCAGGACAAATTGAATAGACCAGCGTGCATATAGGCAATCAATCTCCATTTGTATCGGCCCCACACTCCTTTGCCGAGCCAAGTTGGGAACTTTTCATTGGATTTCTTGCTTCGGTGCATCGGGTTATTCCTCGTCAGTTTTTGTCATTCTTAGTCTCGACGTTTCTTCACTGTAAACCGTAAAAGTACAAATGCAGTTTTTGTGGTGTACAATATACATTTGCACCCCATACAGTATCATATAAAGTATGTACCCAAAGGGATTAAATGATTTAAATGTTTGTACCTCAAGGTACACTTGTTGGTAAGTCAAATAACTTCAGCTGGTAGAAATCTTTATTCACGGTCAAATATTTGTGACAATCTGCACAACGTTTCGGGAATTGAATCCCTTCTTCAGGTGCATGAGCTGAACCTTTGCGTTGTTCTCTCCAAAATGGTACAGTTTAACACCACAAGTTTAAGTGGGAAACTGTACCCTCAGTTTAGTTTTAAAAATTCTTTCGCATTCCTCTTAGTGCTCACGCGCTCTTGTTTTAATTAATTTTCACCTGTTCAGCTCATGCACCCGAAGAAGGGATTCAATTCCCGAAACGTTGTGCGGATTGTCACAAATATATGACCTTGAATAAAGATTTCTACCAGTTCAATATGCCGGTCACTGCTCCAAAGATCGATTTTTCAAATAACTTCAGCATATTATTCATCACCACTTTTCTAAAAAAAAATTACCAGCCAGAAATATTTGTTATTAAGACCCTCGTGGATTTCATTTATGGAACTTTATTTATCACACTTGCATTGTTTATTCATGGGCTCATGCCAATATGTTATTTTAAATGTCAAATTTGTTAAAAAAAATTATTAGCACCTGAAGATGGCCTTAGCTGGTCGAAACGTTGTGCCTTCGGGGCAATTTTGACTAAGAAATAAAAATCCTCTACATTCAAGGTACATATGTACATAACGAGTACAGGAGTACAGGCCACCGATGGGGATTTCCATCGGTGGCCTGTACTCCTGTACTTCATCAGGTACCAGCGAGGAGGACCAGCTGTGAAAATTATATTCACCATAGGGTGAATTAAAGGCCAATCAAATGCTTGTATAAGGGGGAGTATGGAATTACCCTGTTGACCAAATTACCCCCACTTCAAAGCACCGCCTATAAAATGCAATCAAGGAGAGTATTCACACATTCCGTTAAATGAAAAATTGTTTCTCATTGTAAGGTGTGATGAGTATAAGAAATGCTTCACCATATACAGGTCTAGCGAGATTGGATGTTTGATTTTTATTCTCTATATTACTTCTGTTTTGAAGGATAATGGAACGAGAAAGAAAGACAGTTAAACTCATTGTTGGCCCTATTGTGGTAGGCATATTGTGACGAAAACATTTAAATACGTCCACATGAATTAGCCTGGCAAAGAAGTTTTAGGTGTTTCTGGAGAGTTGACACAATAGTTAGAATCTTTTTAACATAAAATTTATATATATATTTCTTATTACATTTGTGAGAGAGTAAATACCCAAAGGTTAAAGATATATTCATGAAAACGTTGTAGCTTGAGTGATCTATGACAATTTGAACATATGTATTGTTTATGGCTTTTAATAAAATCATCCCTTTGGGTACATACGTGTATATGATATATGGGGTGCAAATTACATTTGTAACCTACAAAAACTGCATTTGTACTTTTACGGTTTACGGTGTAAGTTTCGAAATCTTAACCACACTGCATGCAGTAGCTATACGCAATATATGTACTCTTGGTGATACAATACAATTAATTGTACGTGTATATGTTATGTTCTACATGTATGTAACGTTGGTAAAATTAACTCAAAAAGTTAATTTTGAATATTCATAGAAATTTGTATAACTAATGAAATCACAGCGTATGTGATTACCGTTTTACGAGTATGACCATTCTAAGAAAACAATAAAGTAGATGTTGACATTTTCAAACAGAAATGGACCAAATTAAGAATAAGAAAGGTAATGCGACTACTGGCATTGACTGAATTCTATCTGACAGACTCACGTTGAAGCTCATATGAAAGTTGATATAATACTATTATGGTTACGGTATAAATATTATAAATAACAAGGTTTTATATAGTCAAGGAATATCTGGGGAATTTGATGAAAGACAAACGTTGTTTATGGATGTATACAGGTGTATTGGGACTGTTGCGTCGGTCAGTGCTTCTATTGCATTTGGTGAAATTATTTATTTGGCGGAGGGCTAGTTGTTGTACGAGTAAAGCTCATTGATCGCAGTCTAGTTATGTATGACCGATTGCGTAAATCTCCCAAGTCGTGTGCAATCGAGCAGTAATGAATTGCCGGACAAATTCCTTGACATTTGATCCTTCCCTCGTTGCCCGCTCCTTATTTATTAAAGAAAAAGCTGAGGAGTCGATTGTACGCAGTTGTTCAAAAGCAGGCTATCTTCTGTTGCCGAAGGCATCCTAATTTGATGGAAAAATTAATTAAATCAGAGATACTGACCATCAAAACCAATAAAAAATGCGGAGGCTGGAAGAAACAACAATGGACTTTCATCGAGTAGTCGTTGAGCAACTCGAAACTGAAATCAGTTCGCCCAATTAACTTCCACGTTAACTGAAATTCAATTTTACAATTAAGATGTTGAGTGGTAAAAAGGCTGTTTGCAGAAAAACAGAACATAAGGTTACTTAGCAAATGCTGCCGGATGGTCCTGAGAATTGACCGGATCAGCGTCTGTTTTTGTTCGTTAAATTAACCAAAATCATGCCCATCAGGCTTATAATACATAGCAACCCAGTTATTTTATATTGATCAATGAATAGGAAAATCCATGCCTTACTGCCTTACATCAGCTTCAAAATAGGAAGTCTGCCTAACGACTTTGCCAATTAATCCGCAATTCACATTTTGTAAATTGAAGGTTTCACTGTAAAACATAAAAGTACAAATGCAGTTTTTGTGGGGTACATATGTACATTTGCAACCCATTATAGGATTTGGGTACCATTTCATTAAGAGATGCTACACATTCATGTCTGGTAATTGACCTTCACCATGCAATGTATGCATTTGGTCATCATCTGTACCCTTTGTGGTTTTTGCAAAAATACAAAAAGAAAAAGAAAAGAAAAAAGAAATGCAAATGTACCTTAGAAGTACATTTGCCATGGGCATATGTATTTGAAAGTGTTGTACCTAAAAGTGTTGAAAATTAGGTACAAATGATTATCATATATTTACCCAAAGGGAGTAAATGATTTTAAATTTTTTAACTCAATGTACAATATGAATGGGTACAAATGTGGACTCATATGTTCCCCTAGGAAAACATGTCAAGGGTACACTTGCAATCAACATACTGTATGTACCCATAGGGTGTGTATATAGTTTCAAAACGTTTGTTCCCTTAAAGTTCAACATTTGTACTTTTTTTGTTTATTGTGTAATAGGAAGGTTGCTAAAAATACCAAATTATATCGTTTTTGAAATTCATATAAGTCTTCTGTCTTCATAAATAACTTGACATTATTTAAAATGTTTTTCTTTGATATTTTCCTCTTTAAGAGAATACTTTTTATTTTTTTTAATATGGCACTTTCAGGAGTGATGATCCTTCAATGGGGATATTTTATATTTATAAAACAAATTTCACAGCATTACACCATTTGAATCCCATAGTCGAAGAATAGCATTTGCATTATGCATTATTTGCATTATATGAGCAAATACATTTTTAGGAATCACAAAACGAATTGACATTAACTTATAGGATAGTATGTATCTTTTTTGAATATTCTTTCAAATCAAACTTTTAGCACGAACGCATTTGCATTGTAGAAAAACCGCATGGATAAATAGGTTGTTTTACGCAAAACCAAATGTATTTTTATACACATTTTGTGGCCTTCCTTAATGATCTCACCTAATGTAACTTGCTAGCTGGTGCAGGAGTGAAATGCGAGCTGATCGGGAGGCTGCCTTTCTACTCAAAATGATAAAATTATTTATTATTTTCCGATAAGAAAAGCTGGATAGAGTATAAGAAGTAGACACGGGATCACTCTTATCTTTTACAAACAGCCGAGTGGTATTTGCCACTGCTAAAGCCGCTGCAAAAACAACATTGTGTACGAAATTGTAAACGCGGTTCAATGGCGAAGCAGTTTCAATTTGTTGCGCTTTAATGAGAAGAAGCCAGCAAAAGAAACTTGCTTTGGCTTTAATAGAGGAGAACTCACTTCCAGATTGAAAGTGCAGCTTTTCGTCCGTTCTTAGGATGCTTATTTACAAGAAACCATTCAATTGTGAACAGAGGAAAACTTCTGTTACAGTTCAATCAATGACACAGTGGACACTTGTTGGAAATTCTTACGAAACACGTCACGCATTTGCTGTTTACATGTACTTGTATACGACTCGAGTTAAACGTTATCGTGTTTACAAATCTTGGTTATACTATATCATCTCCACTCCAAAAGCAAAAAAAAAAATGATTTCAAATCTACTCATCAGTTAAGGCACATAGAAAGGTCGTTGTGACTTTGGTGACACCCTGCATAAAATTTCCACCTATGCGAAAAATTATTTCCATACATTCGTTTTAATAAATGAATAAAAACTCTAAATTAGGTACCTTAGCGAGCTACCTAAACGATTTACCTTAGTGAGGTCCATTTTGTGAAATGAATTTAAAATCTTATCTCAGTTACAGCTGAAATGCATTAAAATATAGCTCAGCATTACTATATATTTCGAAATATATTACAACTGCATCCTATACAGTTTGGCGTATACATTTCCAAATGCAGTTGAAATATATTTCATTAATTGAAATACATTGCAAAATGCATTTCAAATACAATTTGCAAATTGAAATACACTGCACAATACATTTAAAATGCATTTTCTTTGGATAAGGGTCACTTGCCATCCCACGTACGTTTCATTGAGAAACATTCCTCCACAAATGCTTTCTGAAAGAATTTTGGTTATAATACTTGAGCATGTGATGTATTAGACTCCAATCATGTTTAAGTCGCAGAACATGTATGTAATTTTTATACTTCAATGATAGCAATAATTGCAACAATCAGGGTTCTATGTACATGTATGTGAAGCGGAAATGAAATCTTTAATACGTGATTCTGAAGAGTTTGAAAAACTGGACATATTTGCTGTATTTGTTAACAGTTGAACCCGTTTGACAATGTACATAAATGGGACGCACATTTATGTGGGATTGAGCAGCCACATAGTGGATGAACAACAACTTAGGTGTTCATCCCATATGGAAAAGAAATGTATTTTGAAATGCATACCTAGAAATACATTTTAGAATGCATAACAAGAAATGCATTTGGAAATACATTGGA
>JAQFYZ010003316.1:0-13775 GCA_034695085.1 Cylindroiulus punctatus | reverse complement strand
CACCAGCTTCTGCAAGATGAACTAAATGATTTGGACCGTAATATCGGACTTCTTCAGCTAGGCAGCTGTGGCCTGCAAGTAGTTCATGGGTCCTTCGGAACGGGGGCAAAGAAAACAAGCTGGAAAATTTCGAAAATTCTAAAAGCTTGCTACAGACTTTTTAAGGACAGCCCAGCTAGAAAAAACGACTACTTTTCTATCACTGGTTGAAGACAATTTCCGAAAAAGTTTTGTGCTCACCGCTGGCTAGAAAATAGCCCTGTTATTGGGAGACTATTAGAAATAATTGGTTATCTGAAACATACAAACTGTAAAGCCTGCACCTACCAGTGAGTTGTTCAATATCATTAAAAATGCATTGGAAGATGATCTCTTAATTGTAAAATTAGAATTCTGCAAAGCCATTACTTCTGAACTTGAATCATTTTTAACATTGTTTCAGTCAGGCAAGCCATTGGCTCCATTCCTCTATTCATATTTGTACACAGTTCTTAGTGAAATGATGTCTAAAATTGTGAAGGCTAATATTATGTTAAATGTTAAAACAGCTAACCAATTGATGGACATTGATGTGTGTAAGACATCCAATTTAAAACCAGTGAAGGAGATTGTTATTGGGATTAGTGCATCAAAAGCTGTGAGAGAAACAAAGCCCAACCGTGTCAGTGATTTAGCCAAACTGAAATTCTACAGTGAATGCATGAACATGCTGCAAGTCATAATTGAAAAACTAGTAAAAAGGTCTCCTTTAAAATTTACACTCGTCCGTGCAATCAGCTCACTTTCCCCTTAACTTATTGTAAATAATGTTGTTTTGGCTGAGAAAAGATTTGACAGACTGCTGGAAATTTCCCTTGATAAAGGGCATATCACTTCTAGTGTTGGTGATAAATGCAAATGTGAATACAAAGCTCTGATTACATCCATCTCCATTAAACAGAAGCTCCTTTCCTTCTCATTACGAGATAGCCGTTTAGATGTCTTGTATGCTGAAATTTTGGATCACCAGCCAGATTATTTGAGTCTTTGGAATGTGGTGAAATTGGTTTTGGTGCTCTCCCATGGCAATGCAACAGTTGAAAGTGGGTTTTCCATAAATAATGAAATGTTGGTGGGATAATTTGCAAGAACATACTATAATGGCCCAACGATTTGTTCAAGATGCAATTAGTACAGCTGGAGGTGTTCTGCAAGTGGAAATAACTAAAAAAAATATTCAGTATGTTAGAAGTTCCCGAAGCAGATATCAGGATGCATTGGAGTATAAAAAAAAGCTCTGAAACAGGATACCCAAAAGAAAAATGAAAGAAAGAGAATTTTAGGCAAAGTTCAGGGGAGCTTAATGAAAAGAAACAAAAGTTATTGGATGATGCAGCCAAAGAATCTCGTGCAATTGAAATGGAAATTGCAGAGCTAAGACATTCTCAATTTTAATAACTTCTTTAATAACTTTTATAATTAGTAATAACTATTAACTTTAATTACAAATAAAGTTTTATAATACCGTTGATGTTTTCCACTTTTGGTCAGGGGAAAATGCAAAAAACATTCTATGAAACCTGGGAAAGTCAGGGGATTTTGTTTTGCAATTTGTGTGGGAACCCTGTTGTTTTCGGCATAAGATAAAGATAGTTCCCCATACTTCGCGGCCGAAGTCTCGGGTTTGGGTGCTCATCTCCCATTACTAGCCGGGAACCCAGTGGGTGACAGCAAAGCTGCCATGAAACCGAAGTAGGCCGACACGTCTTTCTTCAGTCCCACTGTATCTTTCGCAACTGTAAAGACAGCTGCTACTCATTTGCCAACCCCGTAGGGATGGAAGGCTGAGTTGACCCGTGGCCAGCCAGCAGAATGAACGGTCACCCATCCAACCTTTTTCGAGGCTTTTCAGGGATGCTCAATACAACCATTGTACTGATAATGTGTCTTTTGCGCATCCCTCCACACGTTACTGAACATAACGAATGATAGCGATGAATTTATTTCGTGTCAGATCTGAATTTTGAGTATCCATGATCACCAAAATCTGCCTCTAATTTGGTAAGGAAATCAGTATTTGGTAACGGAAAAGTCAAGTCGGACGAAATACTTTTTCGTTTTTCGGTTTTTACATAGTTTTGTGGTGCTGCGCTAAGTGTCTATTATCTAATAGTTTTCACGTAATTTTACATTATACGTGTAGAAAGTTTTTTCAAAAAAAAACACCCTGTATATGTATAAGAATTCTCAAAGAAATGTCATCCTGTCAAAAATGTAAAAGGGACCAAAATCTTGCGAGACATGAACATTGAGTAATAAGTCCTGCCACTTGATCTTTATATATTTTGTAGCACCACCTTTCGTTTCCAGAACAGCCTTAATTCATTGTGACATAATGTTACCAGCATGGTTTGCGTGCGCAGCCGTGCAATTTTAATAACATACCTACTTTTATGCACATATCTTTATAGAAACACATGTTATCTTTTATAGTTGGTTACTTGTTACCTGTATGGAGTTTATGAAGGTCAAACTTAGGGTTTAAAGGTCCAGAATGTCATACCAATTAATATCCCTGATCACAACATTATTTCCACATTTGCCAGCTGTGACAGTTTTTCAGTTTTTTCTCCCTGTGGAACATTTGAATGTGTTTTGATGATTGGTGTGAGCTCTAATTTGTTTTGTTAATTAAAAACATGGATGGTGACCATCATGCATTGGAAGAAAATTCCTTACGAATAGTGACATTGTCCAGAGTAGGCATGAGCCAATGTACCATCACACAACATCTTGGAATAAACCAATCCTCTGTGTCAAGGGCTCTCTCACATTATAGGGAGACTGGTAGCAACAATAAAAGACCAGGGCAGGGTCGTCCACGAAGCACCACACTTAGAGACGACAGATTTCTTCGACTGGCTGCAGTGAGGAATCGCTTTGACAACTGCAATCAATTGCGAGGACAACTTCAGGAAGGCAGAAATGTCCAAATTTCGTCTTCTACTGTTAGAAGACGACTGATGGCAGCTGGCTTTGCTTCCAGATGACCTGCTACAGGCCCCCTTCTCACCAGGGCTCACAGAATGGCCAGGCTACAGTTTGCACAAGAACATGTCAACTGGAATAGGGATGCCTGGAGATCTGTTCTCTTCGTGGATGAGTCAAGATTTGCTCTCCACTCACCTGATGGAAGGGAAAGAGTGTGGAGACTACCAGGAGAGAGATATGCTCAGTGCAACATTTACTCAACAGTCAGTTATGGATAGGGCTCCATTATGGTCTGGGTGGTATTTGTTTGGATGCCCGCACAGATCTTCACAGGGTATGTGGTGGCACCCTGAATGCACAGAGCATGGCGGACAAATGTTGAAAGTAGATAGCTTGTACACACAAATGGCTCGATTATTTAGTAGTGATAAGCTACTCTTCTGACTGAAACAATGCTGACAAAGACATGCCATGAACTTCAGGGTGGCCACAGGTCAGGGAAGTCAGGGAAAATAAAAGTGGCCAGGGAAGTCAGGGAACTTTGTAAATGGTCAGGGAAATTTTTCACTGTCAAAGCAAAATGCTATCCCAGCACTCAGTCTCCCAGCAGCTCCATCCCGAATCCTCTTTCATCCACACTCATCCAAGCTTAGGAATATCCCATCCATCTAATGTTTTCAGTGAGAAACAGTGGATTGGTGGTAGTCAGGGTGATATGATACTCAAACAATTGAAAAACTTATGTTCCAAATCTGATGTTAAGACATGTTTCAAGGCTTATTTCAAGGAAAAGGAACACATTGATCACTTTTGGAGGGCTCTAGTTGCAAGGTGCAATTGTCCAGACATTCTGTGGAGCTTTTTGAAAAAAGTTCTCATTTTTAGCTAGGGCAATGCATTTGTTGAGTGTGGTTTCTCTATCAACAAAGAGACTGTCGTGGAAAATCAGTTAAGTGAATCCCTTATACTCAAAGGCAAGTGTATGATAGTATTTAGGCTATGGGTAGAATTTTTGAGGTTCAGGATATTCCCAAAGCTATGATTCTTAGGGTCAGAAATTAAAGAGCTTTATATGGAGAATCATTGCAAAAGGGAAAAAAAAGGAAAACTTCTAAAAAATGTGAGAATGTCAGTAAGAGGCGTCTTACTGAAGAAGTTTAGAGTTTGCAGTGTAAAAAACTGAAGGTGTCGGCTGAGAAGCAAAAAAGGCTTGATGATTTTGAACAGCGACTTGTTCTTTTATGAAATTGGTTCTTTTCTCAAAATACGATTTATTTGTTATTCCTCCACATGTTTTTGTGGCCACCCTGAACTTGTTAAAACCTGTTATTAGTGCTGTATTTAACTTGAAACCATTTCGGGTATCAATCTATCAATATGATAATTGAGTCAAATACCCACAGAAAAGGAGCTCAGACAAAAATGCTGTTCAGACATTATTGCTATTGGTAGATAAATTTCCAAAGCAGCTCAGAAAACATAAGTTAGCCTACTCTGTCTTTTTTTTTTGTATTTTTGAAATAAATATCTTTCAAATGTAAAAATATAGTAATTAAGTGTTGATTTGTCATGGTCATGGAAAAATTTAAAAAATTTCCTGGAAAGTCAGGAAATTTCATTCTTTAACAAATGTGTTAAAACTAAAAATATTAGTGCCATTTACTGTTGTTTTACCCTTTGTTAGTGGATTATTTTAGGATTTTATGATTGATTTTGAAAATACAGTGTATATTGATGGTAGTTTGACACGTTTTTAAAATCATTCTCTTTATCTTTTCAATCAGTGAAGGAAAGCAATGAAACTATGCTTTCGCTCAACTCCTTCACATTTCGCAGAGGGCGAATCAGTGATTCTCCTCATGAAATCGAGCGGTTTGCAAGAATTTGGAAGAAGAAATCCCAGTCTCCTGAAAAAGTTGACAGAGTTGAAGCTGTCAGTTGGTAAGTGCTTTGTTTTTCTGTACCATATGTATGCTTGTATCAATAAAGTTACTGGGCTGACTAATAAAAATATAACTTGTTCTCATATTGGATTCGTATTGATCGTTAGCCTGGTTTTGCACTGCTTTTAAAGATATAACAGGATTCCCACAACCTGGAAAGTCAGGAAATTTCTTAAGTTAGTCCTGGAATGTTTCTGACCAAAACAATGCTGACAATAACATTTCATGAATTTATTAAACCCTGCTTTGAAACCATGAAAAAAAAATTATTTTTATAATTAACTTGAAACCACTCTCCAAGTAGCTTTGTTGGGCTAATCCATTTAGAAATTTTGCACCAAACCAGTACGATTTTGGAATTCAACTGAAATACAAGTGCAAACATGGTATAATATTGCACTTCTAGATTTCTTGGTCATGCAACTTCTGAGTATATGCTAAAAAGATTTTTTGATGAAACCACGGAAATGCCAAAACGTGGAATTCTTCAAATGTCAATTGATGGACCTAACACAAATCGGGCTATTTGTTTAAAAAATTGCAGGAACACATTAATGATGATGGGTCATTGCCAAAGCTGTTCAATGAAACATATGTTAGCCTACTGTTCCAATCAAGTTTCTATTTAAGTTACACGTGTGCTTAAAACAGTAAACATTTTTTTACAAATTTCCTAGAAATAAATATTTGTGCAATGTAGAAATAAAACATGACAATGAAGTGTTGATTTTGCATGGTCATGAAAAAATTCAAAGCGATCCCTGAGAAACCTGGAAAGTCAGGGAATTTCATTCTAGCGATGGGACCATTAGTCAAATTTATAGTAGGTGTGGTCAAATTTTTATTTGCAACTTCTTTGTGACGTATCAGAGAGCATGCTCAAATTTCAAAAAGTAGAGCTTACTCTCACCCTGAAAAATAAGGAGAGGAGTAAAATTAAGGTGTTGGGAAAGACATAAATTACATTAAAACTCACCTAAAGAGCAGTCTAAAAACTAACCAAAATGAGGTGTATGTAGACTAATCTACGTTGCACGCCAAATGAATAATTAATTGCATGAAATGTAAGATGTGATTTCCCATGTTTCAACGTAAAGAGATATTGAGGAAATGATTGTAAACTTATGGAATGCATACTCGATTAGTTTTGCTTAATTTATTTCAGCGATGTTTCGCCTACTTCAGGCTTCTTCAGTCTCTAAAGTAGGTACACATCAGATCAAATTGTACATTGAGGGTCCTACCTCTAGGAACAAGGGCCGTCCTGCCCCAAAACAGCTGATTGAGGTTGCATTCTATCAGTTCATCAGCATCTATCAAGGGAAAAAGATGCCTGTATTGTAATGATTGTGAATTAAAATTTAATAATTAAAGTAAATTTTTACTTCAGTGTTCAGGATTGTAGCACAAACAACCACACTCAAGAGGGTTCCGGACATGAATACCGAGGACGACCAGATGATTCAAGCTGGTCTACGAATGTGAACAATTATATCATGCCAGGAAGTTGCCTGCCGTCTTATCAAGCTTGGGATGAAGATAATGAGCACTCGACTTACCATCAATGGAAACAGCACGATGATCAAGGGCATTTGCCTGCTAGCCACCACACGAATGCTGGATGTTTTCCGCAAGATAACCCACAAGTATTACCCTTGTCGGATGCATGTGAAGGAAAGTCGAAGGATTATCTTGTGAAATGTGATGCACCAAATTGCCATGAACCCTATGGGTTGCTGGTCTGGGTGCAATGTGGTAATTGCGATCGTTGGATGCATAATGTTTGTATCGGTTTGCAGTCTGAAGAGACATACCCAGACAGATTACATTACAAGTGCAATTTTTGTCAACTTCGAGGCCCTAAGCTGTCTTTAAATTAAGGTGAAGTAAACTAGAAACTACCCATAAAAATAGTGAGGGGTCTGAGATGATTATAATTTCAAAACCTAGCATTGTTTACCAGGATATCTGACCTTATTGTCACACGCTGGTTGGTATGTAATTGGTTTTTCCAATAAAATCATGCTGAGCTGCATCACGTTGTAATGCAGATACTAACAATGCTATTATTGTATCCAAATAGTTAGTGAATAGTATGAAAGTAGAAAAATTTCATTAAATCCGTGAAAGGTAACAAGCAATTTATTTGGAAATAATATCACCTTTGGAATGAGTTGAAGTAATTCCCGTTCTTGAATATGCAGTTTTCTCTTAAAGATAAAGTTCCCCATACTTTGCAGTGAAGTCTCGGGTGTGGGTGCTCATCCCCCATTACTAGCCGGGAAGCCAGTGGGTGACAGCAAAGCTGACATGAAACTGAAGTAGGTCGGCACGTCTTTCTTCAGTCCCACTGTATCTTTCGCAACTGTAAAGACAGCTGCCACTCATTTGCCGACCCCTAAAGGGATGGAAGGCTGAGTTGACCCGTGGCCAGTTAGCAGAATGAACAATCACCCATTTAACCACTGACTGCGCTCAGTTACTTTGATGTTAAAACATCAGAGAACAGCAGCAGATTGAACTGGTTATTCGGCATGTTGGTGACGTTAAATGTGTCTGCATCACATGGTGGAACTAATGTGGATTTAAAAAAATTCAGGACAACTTACTTTATACAGAAAAACAAAGTCAAGTCACAAAGATAACATCTCTTATGGCCGTATTATTAGTATAGATATCTAATTGGTATGTTCATATATTACTAGGTGGAGCGACAGTCGTAGCTGGTTTGTAGGGGAACTATCCCAGCATTTGCCAGTATAGATTGTGGGAAACCATGATAACCACAATCAGGTTAGCCGACCTTGGGTTTTAGCCCGGGTCTCTCGAATGCAAGGTGGAGGCTATAACCACTAAACCACCAAGCTTGGTTGATTAAACTTACTCGATTATCGATCCGCATGCGCACCTTTTATCGCTTCCTGAAACCTAATGCACACTGTGACTCCCACATCAAAATCAGATGCCAGCAGCCGTTTTGAGGTGCTGACATATCCGTTTTTCAATGATCGATTTAGACATGAAACTTTGTTGAGGCAAAAAGCAGGAAATGTGAAGTGTCTCTATTGTTTGTCTGCCCCGACCTCCCTTTGTCTTATGATGTTTCGTTTGTCACTATTCTTTCTCAAATTCTTCTCCACTTTTCTGCCATCATTTAAGTACAGTCGACTCGTTTTAAGCAACTCCTAGGTGATGGAATTTTTGTTGTTTATTTCGAGTTTGTTATATCGTGAGGTCTGCTTTTACACTAGATATGCAACCCCCCCCCCCCCCTCGGGGCCCACCGGGGGGTTTGGGGGGTATTCCATACCCCCCAAGGGAGAGGGGGGTACGGGGGCCCTCCCCCGGAAAATTTTCAAAAATAAGAAGCACAATTATAAGTTTTGAGGCACTTTTAATGTGATTTTTCAAATAAAATTTTAAATAGTTTAGTGGATTTTTCAAATTTTTTTCAACTCAATAGGGCTGCCGGAACAACAGCAACAAAATTTACGAAGATACTAATACTATAGTGCATATATTGTATATTCCATAGTACTCAGCGCCGGATTAAGACCTTTGGGAGCCCGGGGCATTTGAAGTTTGGGTTTTCTTTGGTGCCGTATTGGTGCCCATACGTGAAACTTTGCCATTTTATCATGAAAATGGAAATTTGGAGTAAGTTCTCCTCTAAATTGGGTCCCCAGTCCTGACTAATTGGCGTCAATGGAGTGGGTGCACTTTGACACTTTTCCACTGTTTCTTGACCTTCCAAAGGTGCCGAATCCCATGCTTCATCCATTAGCAATGTATGTGACCCTTCTTCTACACATAAAGCCAATTAACTTTCCTGAAGAATTTGCATAAGGGGGTGATCAGCGCGGGACCTTAGAAAGTGCGGGGCCCTGTGCATGGGTACACTTTGCACACCCCTCGGGCCGGCTCTGATGACACCTAACGGTTTTTACAAACTGAAATGTGTTTTTTGCCCCAACAGTACTTCTGTCTTGTACTGCACGCCAGAAATACAATTCAAATCAGCTTCATTCAGCACAATACAATAGAGTAATAACGACATTATCAAGTCAATCAACGCAGACTGGTGCAAAGAACAAAAGTATTTTTATTGATAAAACCGCCCAAACCCGTTATATTTTTTTAATGCGGCGTCCCAATCCTCGAAGGACATGACGAAATTACACAAATTTGCCGTTTGAATTGCCGTTCCTTATAACAGTCATTAGTATTGTGGGATAGTGAAGGGACCAGCCAAACCGTTGCTTATATCGAGAGGCATAGGTCTATACCTAGACATGGGATGTAAAGGCATTTTGGCTTTGGCCATTTTGGCTATTCCTTATATCGAGCGGTTGATTATATCGAGATTGCTTATATGAGAGCCGACTGTACGAGTCATTGTCCTGATGTCACTTCTGTTTGACAGTGGTGAATTCCACCTTTTGTGTGAAATGTCATGCTTTTGAATGTATATCCAGATCTTGTAACTGAGTCTCTAAATAACTCAAAACGAAAATTTAACTGGACCAAAGAGCGAGCGTTGAGTCCGCGTAAGGCGCTATCAAAACCAACCTCCCTCCCCTGCAAACAATAATGGTGCGATATTTTGTTATATTGTCCTGTCTGGCAAGCAAGAGATCCTGAGTTCGAATCTCAGCCGTGCCCAGCTTTTTTTTTTTACATAAAAAACCATTTTTAATGACATAGGTTGTGTCTTGCATATCCCATAGTCTTGGCACTGTAGCTTGGTTGGCAAAAGCTCCCTGTCTATCAAGCAGGAAATCGTGAGTTCGAATCTTGGCAAAAAAAAACTTGTGGGTTTTTTCTGCCCTCTTTCGTCATTTGGCGCCATCTCGTGGACAAATATTGAAAGTAGCAAGTTGGTTACCATCAAAACGCTCGATTATTTAGTAGTGATTCTATTAAAGCAAGGAACCTGCAAAAGAAATAATTAGAAAACGAAAAATTCAAAAATGTAATATGAACGACAGAATTTACGATGTATTACGATTATACATGTGAAAAAACTAAAATATTTCACAGCAAAAAGTAGGTATGACAGACTTCCATTGGCGGGCACTTAGAGCAACACATAATTTCGCTATGAAGTCATGATACCATCAATAAATTTACTATTTTGTACACAACTGTTTCCCACATGACACCAAACCAAAACACTTGCCACTTCCATACAATAATGCGTCAAGGTGGCAGTGTTACAGATTTGTAAATGTATCATATTACTGATGGTATTGTGACAGCCAGATCATGCTGTGTTGCACTAACTTCTGTCGCTATCAGGAAATTAGGAGTAAGATACATTGAAAGTCTCCATATAAAAGTTCGTCATACAGTTTAATTTTGGCGGTCAAACCTGCAATTTTGTAAGACAGCTTACGCGTATGTATAGTGCACCAATAATCATTTTTTCACCAACTTTTTTGCCTGCTGTGTGTTTGCTTCCATACATTGATCACTGAATATCTTAAGATTTATTTTTACTTCTTGTCAGATATACTGATTAGCAAGAGTTTGTGCAAATGCACAGGATTGAGCATTCTGGTTGTTCTTAGTAAGCTTATATTAGTTATGGTTTTTTTGGTGTGCTTTTATATTGCATGTTGAAAATGAAACGTCTAATAATTAGTAATTTGTGCCATATTTAATAATCTTGCTAGTATCCAATATATCCTAATATATTCTTTAATAACTGTCCTATATATACACTTGCGGCTCCATTAAAAGTAGAAGAGATAGTGAATTTTTATTAACTACAATCCTAAATTTCATGTCAGGTACTTTTCGCAAAATCTAGTAGGCAAACAGTTTGAATAACACTTCTTGGATTCGATCTTATCCACACGATTTTTCATGTTCTTATGTTGTAGTTAAGTTGATTAAGTTGTCTTTTCTGCACAAAGGGTCGGTCTAACAAAACCAGTACTAAGTATAATTTGAAAAGAAGCTAGAATTTAGAAACTCACCACCATGTGTTCGACTTATTTGCCAGCCAAATGCTGTTGCATTTTATATATTGATCACCCATTTACAGTGTTTCATAATTTTATATTCACTGCCATTTTTATTGTACATGTTGTTTGTGTCTATACAAGCTGCATCACTGCCATTGTATTGCGGCCGGGAGTTGCATTCACATGGGCATTTTGTGAAATGTGAAAATAGTGCTGGAATCGTTGATATTATGTCTGTGTTATTGAATTTGTTTATAATTACTTGCAGTGCGAGAAGCAGCGAGATAAGTCACCAAATTGCTGGTTTTCGTTCTTTGTTTTGAAGTTGAAGTTAAAAAAAATAAGTTTGTGCTGGCCTGCAAGCGGCAAGTAACAAGATTTTCTTAATGTTTTTTTACGTCAATGCATTCACTTTGCAGTCACATCAAGGACACTTGTCTCACAAGGAAGATGTATAAGATTGGAATTGAAGGCTATGACCATCATGAAGTAGGGACAGAACTGTCAACATGTCATCATAGTATAACTTTGTTTAAAAGCTTTTGTGCTTTGTCTATGATCATCCATTTCCTACAAATAGACCAGCATCATCCCTAAAAATCAGATTTTCTTGTTATTGCACCTTTTTTGCTAACAGGTATCTATGTTTTAATGCGATATGTCCACCATTTGTGCCATTTGTAGTCTATACACAAACTTAGATGGTGGTGATAAGTGACACTCATATAATTAGTAGCATAGTGGTAGTGCTTGCATGGTAGGTCAGATACACCATGCTTATCACTACTGTTATTTGCAGCCCATCTGCCCTAGGTTTCTACTAGGGTTACAGAAGTAATCCTAGAAAATTATGGTATTCAATTTCAATAAAAAATGAAGGGTATTTTTAAGAATTACTTTGTTTATTCGTTGGATTCGTTTTTTTGAGGTAAATTTTCATCTATATATCTACTTATCTATTTTGAGTAATAAAAATTGAAAAGAAAAATTACCTTTTTTACTGCACGTTTAGGGTTTTTACTATTCATTTGAGGATTTTTACTCACATTTTTGCCATTTTATAATGAACGAAAATAAGGCATTTAGTCATTCCAAATGGCTTTAACAAAGCTTTAAAGCTGGTGATCATTTATCTTATTGGAGAGCCGGCTGCTTCATATGGCACATTCCACACAAAATATTAGCTTTTGATGTACTTCACTGAATCTTGAAAACTGCTGTTCAGAATTAATACCATGCATTGTTTCTCATTGCTATATTTTTGTGAATATTGTGAGACAGTATGCAGATGGCCTGTGGCGATCTCATAAATATTATCTGAATGATGCATCTGTATACAGATGCAGAAACAAGAACATAATTGGATAACGAGGCATATCCATGGTTTACTGAAGAAATGCTTGATTTCCTCTCATAACTGTAAAAGACACTTGTTTCCGTAAATGATCTGAATGATGTATGGATAGAATTACCAGTTTTACTTATTATTATCAAGCAAGATAGCAAGTAATGCCATCTGTACACATGCCATCTACCAACCAACCCGAACAACAAACCCCCTCTTTCCCAATCAAACACCCCTACCAGAAACACAAACTTCACATGTAAGTAGTATAGGAAAAGTCATCTCTGGATCACTTTTTTGGTTTAGAGATAACTTTTTTTGAGATGATCAATTTGATCAGTTTTTGTTATTTTTTTTAAATGTTGTGTTTACCAAGTTCATACAACTACATATTTATATTAATAAGTTTTATTCAAAATGTTCATCCCAGATTGTACATATGATCATTTATTTAGTGTTTCAAAAAAAATTGAAATAGTCTGTTAATTGATTTTCTCCAAGTATTTCCAATTGGATATATTTTTTTCAGCACATCCTGGAAAGTTTAAAAAAATTAACAAACATGTTTAACTATAAGGAAATTTAATTAAACTCAGTACCCTACTAGCAGCATGTGATATGCCATGTGGTAGGGTGGTGTAATCCATCAGCCCAATATTATTCGGTAATTTCCAGCTCAATGGGGTGGACACCATACATCATTGTAAAATTGAATTTCGAGCAGCTAAAGGTTTATATATCTTTTAATGTTATCTAAGTTTTACTAACCCATGCACCTTCTCGTTTTATCCAATGTGCAGCATGATTAGCAATGTAATTTCCTATAAAATCACATATGACCAAAGGTCTATTGCGATTAATTCTCTTTAGTTTACATTGGGCAGAAAAATGATAGCAGTTTGTAAGAACTATGATTCTTCCCCATGTGATTTGGTCGCAAAATCTGAATCTGATTTATAGATTGAAATTATGAAGGATTTGTAAGTTTCTTCATTTTTGTCAATTGTATCTTTTACTACACTTAAGTGCAAAAAATTCGACTCACCATCCTGAATCAGACAAAAATATGTTTTTCTCAGCAACGACATGTCCGATTTAAATTCGGAAAAATGCGTTTTGTCGGCACTTTATTCCTCTTTATAATTCCCCAAGTTTGGAAAGGATATCTGCTAAATTTCTCTGGAGAATAGCCTGCAACTCCAATGCCTTATAAAAGTAAAACATTTAATTGCCAATCATATGTGTTTTGAGGACATTTTTCAAAACATTGTAGCACAAATCATAATGTTTAGAACATTGTGTTGCCTCCTCCTACATTTATAACAGCATGCATTCGGTTAGGCATTGATAAAATAATGTTATTGATTGTCTCTTGATGGATGGTGTTCCACACCTCCTCCACTGCAGTCATCAGCTTTCGTAGGTTTAAGGCTGGAGGATCTCGGGCCCTAAGCTGTCTCTTGAGCACATACCACATGTGCTCTATTGGGTTTAGGTCAGGGCTGCATGATGGCCATGCCATAACCGGAATACCGACCTCTGCAAGGT
>JAQFYZ010003315.1:0-13778 GCA_034695085.1 Cylindroiulus punctatus | reverse complement strand
AAGGTAGGCAAGATTTTGAGCGTCTTTATTTATTTATTAAAGCAAACGTAGGGAACAAATTTTGCATGGTTTTGCATTATGCAGGGTGTCCGAAAATTACCACGCATTTTCAATGTCCCTTTCGATCAGCCTTAAAGCTTGTGTGTAGACATAGTACAGTGTATGTATCAGGACAGCAAAAATTCACTGCCATGTAATAGATGTTATACGGAAATAATAGTTATTATATTGATGGTTTACTGCACAGATATTGTAAGTTCACCTTCTCAAATAAGGTATTAATGATTTAGTTTCTTATTCACGAAAACCCAGATTGTTTCAATGATTTAGTAACTTTTATGTGGCCTCAGTTGAGTGGCAAGTAACTGTACATTATACAATTGTATTATGTGTATAGCCGTGTTGGGCTGTGGCCCTGGGCGAGCGGATCGTGCGAAAATCGTTGTAAAACTCAGCTGCTGCCTGCTGAGTACGATAAAAGTTGTAATAATTAGCGCATGGTCACAGCGCTAACTAGCGGCGTGTCGTGGTACTAGAGATCAAAAACGCCGCTAAGTTGCCGCCACTTTTGCTAGTGACGTCATCCACAAACATGGCGGCCTTCATCGTTGAAGTGACGGAACTCTGCGAATTCTGCGAGTCAAATGACATTTCCCTGATGATTAATTGACTATTCGTCCGCAGGTAATCAACTGATAGTAAAAGTAGTTGTAGGTAGCGTAGGATTTGGATGGATAATAATTCCTGCACGATTACTGTCGTGTACTCGTCATGCGAGAGAGCCAACTGTTTGGAATCGAAGTTCGACTCTTTGGAATCGAAATTCGACTGTTTGGAATCGAAATTCGACTCTTTGGAATCGAAATTCGACTGTTTGGAATCGAAATTCGACTGTATGTAATCGAATTTGGACTGTTTGGAATCGAAATTCGACTCTTTGAAATCGAAATTCGACTGTTGCTAAGCAATGAACAGACTCCATCATTGTCTGGTGACTTTCTTTGTTAGGTCGCTAAGCCCAGCACCAACCTTAGCAAGTACACGCTCTATATGCACGTATCAATAATAAAATTCAATTTATGTCAAAAATTGGACGTTTACAGGACATACAATATTGGTGATCACTGATCCAACCAATTGTATGTAGTACCATTACAAAAAGGACATACTGCCCGAGCCCATTTTTTTTTTTTTTTTTTTTTGCAAATAACTGAATTGGGAATAGGCTATCTATGCAGTAAAAATCGAAATCTAATCATCTTTATTCGATATTTTACATTTTACCTAAGTTGAGTAAAATCTGATATGCGATTTTTTTTAATGACCAAACAAATGTTTGGGAAATATGGCCCAATCTATTCCGAAAGTAGCGTCATCTAATTCTGAAATGTGTTCTCCTGAACTTCTTGAGTCAAGAGCTATAGTGTTTTGGTATATTGTACATTGCGTTGTTTCCACTGGACTAATTTTTCTTTGTTTAAAATCTCCAACCAGAATTATCGCCATATATGACCATTCATTCTTTCAAGATCCAGAAACACACGTTTGAACTCGGTTGAACTTTCATTCACTCGATGCATGCATAAGATTACGCCCCAATTGGATTTTCTTATGCATATGAGGGGCCATAAGGCGATCTTTGTGCAAAATCTCATTTTACGTAAAAGGGTTTGTGGCCTGAGTTTGCGTTGCATTAACGTGCTCAAAAAAGCATGCTTTCAAAATGGGCAGGAAATTCCATTTTCAGTCACCGTTGGGCATATGACATTTATGTCACTGCACAGAAATATAAAAAGGGCATGCGCGCAACCTGTATTACTTATGCATGCGGGTCATTAACCCCCAGCGATAGGTTTATCTTGACAACAACTGCGCATTCAGAGATGTTACTCCCGAAATGTGATTTAAAGATTTGTCTGAAAGTGTTCGTCTTCATGAGTGCTTGTCACCACACTTTGCATCTGACAGTCCAGTAACATACCATAATGATGACGGTGAACTAGATATTTGCACAAGTGAAAAAGGCATAAGAAAATGTATGGTGAAACGTTAGGCTTCGTCTCTACTTACGTAATTGACAATGTACAGGTTGTCTGAAAAGTCACATAATTAAACAGCGATTTTAGTGTCACCCTGCTGGTTAGATACGCCCAACCAGTCATTAAGATCACGTTAAGTTACTCTTTAGTGTTTCAAGCCCAGACGTTATCAATAACAAGTTCATTGAAAGTCATTTACTACATTTACATGCAAACAATCAAACTCCCTGATATTTTCATGTTGCCAAACCATATAGAATTCACTGCTTATCCTAATGCTCCTTAAACTGTTTTCATGCTATTTGAAGCTTACTGCTCATGTGGTACTTGTTTGGAGTTGCCTCTATTCAGACACCCTGCGGATTCTCAAATTGTTTACTCAATTCGAGGTATGTAAAACAGGTATACGTGGATGACTTGAAAGTTAGCTTGTTGCCAATTTCGAAAAGCCATGAATTATTGGGCTTAAACAACAGGTTATCTTGTAATTATATAGATGGCGGGATCAGCATTATTTGAAGTTAGACGTGTCATCAATTATGCCCATTTAGGACACCGTGTATTTCCATTTTTGAAATCGTGGTAAATATCTGAGAAGCGAGAGTACATGATTATTGGATTGAAAATAATATGAAAATGAACCTAATTCCATTGTGAAAGCACGCACGTGTGCTTTTCATACAAATAAAATTGGGTTATATTTTTGTCCACATTTTCGCCAGTGCCTGCAGAGCGTTATACACAAATGGATGAAAAACTTAAAAAAGTCAATATCGATCCCCTTGGCTCTTACACATTACTGCATTTTGGTTAGAAAACTCAATGAAATACAGCATCGATGTCAATAGTCTCAGGAGGTATTCCAAAGTACCTTTGGAGGGAAAGAAATCGAAAGATTTTATTTTATATCTGGCTTTTTGTCGAAAACTGGGACACCGGCCAGCGTGGATGAAAAAACACGAAAGAATTGAATGTCCATGTATGTTCGCATTGGAAAGTTTAGTAAAAAAAATCAATAGTTGCCTTTTTATCTTTTCCTTTCTCGAGTCAAGTGTTACGTGAAGTTTATTTTATGAGACATATTGAAAGGTTTTTGCCTGTACTCAATTTAGGCATTCTTTCAGACGTATTAGGCCAAATTGCGGTTTTTTAATCCTAGCATGTTATATTGGTTTTTTCTTTGATCCAATAGCTCTTGATACTTATTTTGACTTTCATTATTAAGGAATTTCGATAACTCTCATTTCATGAGATGTTTCATACTGTAACTCCCATATGGTTTAGCTGTTATTCCAATTGATTTGGGTAATGTTTGTGTTGGGAATTTATTTGAACATGAATATATATGAACATGTATTAATTCATGTTGAAAGTATGCGGGTTTCCCCAGACCTGGACATCTCGGATTTGCTAGGGAATTTGGAAAGACTGGAAAAATTAGGGAAAATTGCCCTTTTCAAGATCATGAAAACTCAAGGAAATAAGTATTCCTGTAAACAATGTAACTATTCCAAGGTCCCTCAAACTTTTGCTGTATGGTTTCAGCGATATACATATGCTTTGGCATTTTACACATTATTTTATAACAGTTTGATGTCTGTACATTTCATTTTTGCACTTTACTTCAAATATAGCATTCTTTAAATTTGATTAGTTATTAGGTATTCAATGGTCAAGGTGGTCAAGGAGTATTTCTCGATATTTTACAAGAAATTTGCAAACCTTAAAGAATTCTAAGTGCCACGTTGCTGTTCAAATTTGCAATTTCTGTAGGAAAACGCTCCACATGTAACTTGTTCAATTGTTCCAGCTAGTTAATTTCAATCCATCGTGGATTTAATCGCTGATTAAATTTCAACAACGATGAAGCAACCGAGCATTGCAATTAGCGTCTTGTGCTCTCGTTGTAATTAGTTGGTGTTGGTTTCTTAATTGAAGATTCTACACAACGAAGATTTTATAATCGGATTAAGATGACAAAGAATTGAAAAATACTATCCTTTCCAAATGTCGAGCTTGTTGCGATTGAAGTGATTTCCATTGGTGATGTTTGTCTTGCTCTCACTCATTAGAGAACCGAGTGAGTTCAATGTAAATACGATGTACTATGGCCAATGTTTGGTGCAAATGCTGTATGTTGGATACAGGCAATTGGACATGTTGGATGTCCACATACAGTAAATCTACACATGATATTACTTTAAACTATGACAAAATCGATGATCATTGAGGCCACATAAGGCAATGCGAATAGAAACAATCTGTGCAGACGTCAAGAGGAATCCAAATGTTGAATACATGATGTCTGAACAAATTGAAAAGTGGACATACAATATTTGTTTTGAACAAGCTACATAATAACGTTCTGGCGTGTGATTCTTTCGTCTACTCTTTAACTCCAATTTCTAGCTGTTTATTTCTTCATCTGGATAAGACGTTAGTTTTGCTAGTTTCATAATTTTGGTCGATTTAAGTTAACGAGATGCTGTTGTTCTTCACATTATTCGCTCCTTAACAAGCCTTTGAACACATCTGCCATGTCTCAGTGCGTTTCGAGCTGACTTCTTCCATACCAATATTTTTGCCCCCATTGTTTCCACGGTTTTCTCCGTAGATTTTCCGCGCACCCCATAGACGATAAACAGAATAGCTTTTGACTTTTCTTAGCCATTCAGCGTAAAATTGACTGCCAAGAGTTTTTACCCCATAGCCTTTTTTCGTGATTGTGTGGTTCTTATACTTTTCCCACATACTCTAGCTTTCTCTTTTCTCTCTCTAGATCTCTTTTGCCAGCCTCCAGTATGGGCGTACTTCTCCCCGTGTGCTTTGATTACCAAAGAGACTAAATTAAATTAGTTTCAGACTATATCTGGCTGTATGGGAGGATGTGAGCTGCATTCTTCCTAGGTTTTTTTTCGCTCCCATTTGCTTCCCCCTTGAAAGAGCAAGGAGTCGTAATTCCACTACAACGAATTCGAGAAAGTGGAGGCTTGTGGTCAGGGTTAATTCAGGCTTGTTTGTTTTAGGTGCCTTAAAAAGTGCACTCGGTTTGGGGAATACACTCTAAAGCCGTAATGAACAAACATGGCTGAAAACAGACGATTCCAGGGCTTTAATTGGTCAATTTTTCCAGAGGAAAACATGTGTAATGCACATTCAACCGTCCTCCCCACTATTCCTCCATTACTTTTGTTTATGTCAGGTGGATACTAGGCTGATAATATTGAAAAGTAAGTTCCTAACGCATTTTAAAAATGCACTGTACAGGGTGGTCATAAAGTTCTTTCGTCAATGCAGATTTTTAACTGTTGAAGTTTAAAGAACCTAAATTTTGAAGAAGGTTGAGGGACTATTGGTTTTGTTTCGTGTATTTGGTTAACAGTTGTACTGTAGTTTTAAAATGCCCCTTGATGGAGGGCAATCAGTGGTAACGTGCAGGTCATACGGGAAGCAGCGCACAGGGGTAACCACAAATTAGAACTACAGGGTGATCATAAATCTTTCCCTTGTTCATAACTTATATTTTTAATGGTAATTTTTAATTATATTTTAATGGTAGAATAATTACAATTTTTTCTTAATGTGTTATATGGTAACAGTGATCAGTTTGAAGGTTTTTCTATGTACATGTAATGTAATTTTCGATTCTAACGTTTAGATCTCCCTGCTGGCATTCACGTGAATCAAATTCAGGTACATGAAATAAAAAACTTTAGGAGTTATAGCTTTTTCTCTATATAACTTGGTCTCATCATTTTTTCTCTGACAGTTTTTATAAAATTAATTTTTATGCTAAAATGAGGACTTCATGCGCACCCTGTATTTTATATTCCTCATGCATAACGAGCATTTTGATTGCAAGCATGATGTTATACGTTTTTAAAGGGGCCTGCTAATGGATGTAGGGATTTGAATGATATTTTTAGGAAGTGGAGAAGTGGAGATATTCTCCTGGTCTGTCACTTGAAAGCCAAGAAAACTGAGTTTCTGTTGAAAAGTGATTCTGGGTTTATTGTATGAGGTGACCCTGTTCAAGGGGTGAGAGATGTTAGCCCATTTTAATGTCCACGAACAAGGGGATGCGTGGTTGAAATTAACGACGCTGTGGCCAACTGCGTTAAGTGAGCTCATGCAAATTCGTAGTAAAACTGGGCGACGAACGTAAAATTTGTTAATATTTTGCGTACTCCAGACGCTTGTAATCGGATGAAGCACAGTTTACTTTTAATGATTCGACTCAAAATAATGTTTTGATGACTAAGGGCGGGGAGACGAAGCCAGTGTTATATGAGAGGTGGGGGGTTTGCCCCCTAATGCTATCATCACCCTGAACGCATGATGCTGAAAATGTCATGCCAAAATTAAAATGCGAAGGAAAATTATTGTCTGGAACCGCTCACAGTCACACGAAAGATCGTAAATTTAAAACTAAGGTTTTAAAAGTTCCATGAATTCATTATTCCCAAAATTAGGAGTCTTCTCACCTTTTTGCTTACTGCTGTAATGCAATGCGTCCTAACTGGGGAGCAAAGTTTTAGAAGATACTTTTCTACACTTTCGAATATCTTTTAGCAGCATTTGAATGAAATATTAATCAATGATGTAGTGCATGACAGGATAATCAGTCCTCCCTATGTTAAAAATTGGTTTTCAAATAACTGTTTGAGTTACATGGAAGACATTTTGTAGATTGGCCTAAAATGATTCACAGCTTTGGTGTATACATGTTTTTGTTTCATTTGTAAAATTAATATTTTTTCCAGCATGCATTCAATCCCAGTTTCTACATGCGCATAGCAGTATCCCGCATTTCAAACACTTGTCTGAAGTGTTGTTTGAAAACTCTTGGTTGGCTGTTTGGAGAGCAGTGATTGTTTTATAGTGCGCGTGTAGTCTGGGGCTAAGTGTGTTTTATGGTTGATTATCAATTTTCTGTAATTACGCAGCAGTTTTTCCATCAGGAGTTTGCATAAACGAACTCGAATTCATTAGTGTAACTCGCTCATTACTGCAAGCCTATTAGCCAGACAATGAACATTTCTCGCTTCTCTTGCTGGGGAAGCAAACCAAAGGGCACATTGTTATTCCTGACTAACCATAATTTTTATCGGTTGCATGACTATGAAGCGCAGTACATAAATGCTGAGGAGTGTATAGCCCTCATACTTCTTAGTATTCAAGCGTATCACCTCTCGGATTGTCATGTCACTTTCGAGCATCCAACCCTCTTCCCCTGAATCCCTTCTCAAAGAATCTCGTATCACTGAGTCTTCTACTGTCCCCCCTTCCCACCCCATTTTGTCTAAAATCTAATTTCACGCTGCTTTCTTCCGCAATGCATATGATGGCCAAAACAATAATGAGATGATGGCGTCAACCATGCGTTAGGCAAGCTAGACAAATTGGTATTTTCATATTCAAGTTGGGTGGAAAAGATGAGAAGCTCCTCGGCCTCCCCCTCGCCAAATGGATATCACTTGACGACAGAAAATGGCGGATGGAGACAGATCTGCGCATGCGCAGAAAGGGTCATTTCGAAGCATCTGATTGGAGGATGTCAAACTCGATTTTTGTCGCCTTTAAACTGTTTGGACATGTGAAAACCCTAAATGCAGATGTAAATTAGTTTGAACTGGTTTCCTAGATTTGCTCATTTGGTATCTAGCTAAAAAAGTAAATAATGCAAATTACTTGGGTGGACCCACCGTGACCTTTGCGCATTTCGCGCCTAGGTAGGTGGCGCTCCTCTCTGCCTTGAGGCACTTTGACTACTTCCAGTAGGTTAGTCTGCAGTTTTTCCTCGTTAAGGTTCTCCTACAAAATGTACATGTTGGTTTATTTATGGGTCGAAATTCAATTGACTTCAAAGAATCAACAACTTAATGGTAAAGTATCTAAACTTAGTCAAAACATAAGCATAGTACATAGTAGGCTACAAACATAGTATTTAAGGTTATACTTGCGTATATTTCATGTAAATGTTTGCGTTATATGTACATCTACATGTACAGTACCGAACGTAATAGGCATGGTCATCAACAAAAAGTGTGGTAGCACTTATGGAATTAATGGGTCCGGAAATGGGACGTTTTCGGACCCATATTATTAGGGACATATTTGATTAATTTCATGACGATACGTGAAGGCCATACCTTAATGATCGCGACTTCTATGACACCCTTGTTATCATAAATACATTAACTTGCACGTGTATCAAAGTCATGGTGATTACCACTCTGAAAAACCTGAAAAACTTCAGGGAATTTGAATTTGAACCAGAATTTTTAATTTTCAACATTTTAGTTTGGTTGTACATTAGAATGCTCAGCTATGTACATGTACATGTAAATTGGCCCACAAGAGATTAACGTTAATGAAGGTCCGCTCCCTGGACCTTGCTGGGTCAAATCAATTGTGAATTTTGTAATCTGTAAATCAAGGGGATTAAAATTAAACATGTACTATAGACGACATACTGTACATGTACATGTAAATGATTAAATTCCTGGATTGGTTTAAAAATTCTAACGAATGCAATGAAGAATTACCATTAAGACTACTAGTACGTGATGGTTGATCCTTGAAAACGAGGATATGCCCCTGAAAACCAAGGAATTTCGTTTTCAGAAATTGCTGCAGTAGTCAACATGACGCATGAGTGTCAAGTTTCTTGACACATTTGGCTGCAGACTGCTATTGGTTGCTCCTTGAAAACATGTTTCTTCATATCCTGATCATTTTTGGTGTACATGACATTTTCTGATAAAGCAAATCAATTACAACATTATTTTTGTTCATTTTTAGATTGTTAATTTCCACCAGTGATTCACAGCGGTCGAATTTTGTAAAGCTGGCTCTTTGAGGTGCTTCCACGTGTCCAAATGATGAGGTCTGAACTTTGACCCTAACGAACTAAAACGCGGACGTCCAAACCTATAACTGCGCGCTGGGAGTTTTGGGATCCTGTGTTGGACCATTGGTCAAGGGTCACGTTGTATCCCGCGAGTGCGTATCCGTGACCCAAACACCCCCAAGTGGGTTCATTGTTCGTCTCCCATTGGTCTAGCGTTCGTCCTTGGAGTCTCAAGGGTACGAATCCTTGGATCGAAAGGAACCCAAGCTCCCCTCAACAAGGATCTTGGTTTGGACGTCGAAGACATCTTTAACAAGGTAAACTAAAGTCACTAAAGTAAACTTTTCCCATATTTTGCATTGTACATTTTCAGTGCGTCTTCTAGTGGTGAAAATGTTATGGAGTTGTTTTGCCTCATTTTTATTTATGAGTATTTATTGATCCGTAGCACGCCACACGATTTGCCAAAAATTAGCCCAGTGTGCATCTCGACATAAGCATGCTTCTGTTTATGACCGTAAATAAGCCCCTTGCTTCCCCCACATGAATTTTAATAGGTCGTAAATGTCTGTATTAAATACGCGTAAAAATAAATGACCCAGGGTTTTTTCCTCGTTTTATGATAATTACTCTTGAGCCCTCTATTTTAGCGGTCTGGAAATATGACTGATAAACAGCCTTGCCAAATAAGCATGTTCTGTGTATTTCCTCTGATCTACAAAACCTGAAATAGCCGTGGAAAACGTGATTTACTTTGAAAAATTCAGTACATGTCTTACATTAATTTTGCTTTTACTTTATATACTATACATGTATATTCACGCTCTTCATGAGCGTTTCATACAACTAAATCAACCACTTCTACAGTACGTAATCTACATGTAATTTGGTCATCCTCCACATTTTTCAAATTGCAACTACATGTATTACTCTAACTGTCTAACATAACTAGTTTTACGAAATACGTGTACACTGTACATTTTGAATCACCTTGATAAAAAGTGTTAATGTCAAGTCGGGTGATACCCATGGATACTTCGTTCATGACTTGCTTCACTGTCATTATCACTGTTGCCATATTTGCGCTGATATGAGCACATTTTACGGGGGGTGTACACCATTTCTGAATAATGCAAATACACACGACTAAGTGATTGCACTTTCATTGTTCTCTTCAAATTTCTCTCCCAAGTGTAATTTCAAAAATAATCTTGTCTCTGCTTGTTGGTGTTGGATTTGCTTTCGATGCCAACCGCTTAAGTTGATAATTAAAATAAATGGCTTGAAAGTGCTAATGCTAAACTCCCAGAAAACTCGATAATACAAACTTCTTCATTTTTTTGTCTTATTGATTTGAGTTAAACCTTCGAGCCCCTTGGGGCGTGCTGAAGCAACTCTTAGTGAACTGTCTGATAAAATCGTTTGCTCTGTAATCTCTTATGAAATTGTTATCAAATATTTATCTACTTAAGCTAAGCTGTTTGCTCGATGTGTGTAAAAGTTTAATTTAGCTAAACGTGCGTTTACGAGCTATTAAAACGCCATAAGGTCAGCTTTGGAAATGTTTTTTACGTTACCTTTTTCAGCTTTCATAAATTTCCTTGGCTTTGGCTCCCTTACACAATCATTGGCCCCATGCGACAAAATAACGCGATAAAATCAGTTCATACTTGGTGTCCTAAACATGTGATTGACCAGAAATTTCCACAAGTAGCATGACAAAGCCGTCCTACCTAATTTAATTAACAATTCATAAATACGCAACTCTTTACTACAGTATTGCCAAGTGGTCGAATGGTGAAATTGGCCAACGCCAACAAAAGAAAGTTGTTCGTGTTGTGTACTAAATATGCACGAAATATGAATAGAAATCGAAAATGTCCTCTTCGTTCCCAATTTCTTTGAACGATCTATATTTGTGCACAACTTTCAGAATTCAGCATTACCTCAATTACTGCACAAATGTGCTTTACATGCACTGTAAATATATATGTTCTCATCGCCCCACCATAGCTTATTTTTAATGTTAGAGAAATGAAATGAATTGAATTGAACTGAAGAAATGACTTATTTGAATATACCGACTATTTTTGCTTCAAAGCACCGCATGTCGCTAGTTTTCCTCGGGGATTGAAATGCAGGTTATTTTAGCACCATTCCAAGTATGAGAATTAAGGATTATGACAAATGCATTCAATGAAAGTGAAAACGTATGGAAAACGAGTGGCAAATCTAGGCAAAGATAAAAGCGATCACGCGTCTGCAGGGCTTAGGGCTTAGTGCTCTCTAAGCTAAGCTTTTATGAAGAACGCAATAAAGAAGCCCTTATCAATAATTATAGGCGTGTTGCCATCAATTCCTCGAATAAAAAGGGATCCCCTTAATCGCCTTGAATCTGTTCAACGAAAAGCAATTTGTTGCCAGAGATGAATTTCCAAATTAATTTCTTAGAAAGCAGATTTGCATTTTGGGACGTAATTATTTCCTCCCCCACCCCCTCCTCCTTCTAGCTTCATTTCTAATCTCATTAACCTGCTGCTTTAGCTGGAGTTTTTTTATCCTCTGATTAAAAACTCTTCAGCCCGTGTTGCACGTCTTATCGCCATCTAATGACTGTTTGCCACCTTTCATTGGTGGAAAAAAGGGGTAATTAGCGAGCGTGGAGATGAATCAGAACCACCTCTCACCTCCGATTTTTAATACCGAATCGCTATAGCTGAGCAATTTGGTACGAGGGTCGCTCATAAACTAAATTATGAGCGCTTTTCGAGCTCCATGGCATCAATTCTTTGATAACTTTTGTTGGTGCAATGCACATGTTTGATGCAATGCCTGAGGAGTTATGACAGTTTCCACCATTTAATTAGTTCTTTTCCGTTTTTTAATCCATCATAGACACTGTGAAAATAGCTTCTCCTATTGGCTCGTAGGCTGCCAGTGATTGCTTGGATGTTGGGCAGTTTAATAAACTACGTTTCTGGTTTACGTTAAGATGGCACAAATATACAGGATAAACTTTGACAGTTAGAGCAAGTGGCATATTTTTGGGGCAAGTTATGTTGAAATTTAATTCGTCAGCAGGGCACACTCTGTAATACGTGATTGATTTCCCCAGAATTTTTCCAGGAGCATAATTAAAAAAGGTATGCTGACCGCATATTTGGAGTATTTTCTGAAAAACGTAGACAATATTTTAATGTTTGATTCCCCAGAAAGACAAGAAGTTTCTATGTCATTGCCACAATGGTGTCAATAGGTTTCATGACCTCCCTACCCAGCAGCTCATTGATGTGGTGCTTGGCAAACATGACCAATTCCTTTGAGATGAAGAGATCATGATCCGCATCGTTAGTGAACGGGGGCCTCGATTGTCTTTCGTTTCTCAAGACGTTGATGAAGATGCTCTCTGGTGGGCGCCATTTTGTCTCTTCATAATTAATTAATAAATGTTGCTCGGCGAGGATGCTATTGATAGGGGCGAATTACAAGGGAGGAGGGAAGGAGGATTTGACATCGTCGGTACGACGTCTTAATTAAATATCGAGTCTTGGGATGTAAGGTGTTAGATCTCGCAAGATGTTGCTCTTACCAAAGAGCGTGTTACGGCCATGTTTTACCCTATGCAGCTCAAATATCCAGTTTTTTTAGTTGATCAATACTAGAGGGCCTCTACGCTTATCGTTTAATTAGTCCTCGTTTTTAGTACAAATATTGGTCTGAATTACATGGTGTAACCAGTCAAATATTCAGATTGCACAATTTCTCAATTTTTTTGAACATATGAGGTTTTAAGACATGCACTTCAAGTAATTGAAGATTTTTGCTAGCGTGTATCTTTCAAATGAAATATGATGAAATATGGCTTCTTTTTATCGCAATCTGATAATTCTCTGATTTTGGGCTCTTCTTGGGTAATTTTATGCTCTTCATAATTAATATGAAATTGAAATTTTATATTAATTTTGAAATATGAAAAAATAAGAAGAGCAATTCAAATGGCGGATCAATATTAAAAAGTGAAAATAAACAGGAATGAAAAGTTCAAAGTATATTTTTGGCAAATTTAAATTTTTAGTCTTGTAAAATGAAACATAATTTTGGGCATTTTTGATGCAAATTTCAGGCACAAGCCGGAATTAAGTTACTTATGAATAAACAATTTAACAATCTTAATAATTTAAGGTGCATTTTCAGCTAATTTAATTCGCAGTTTTACAAAAATGAACGACATTTTGAATTGAAATATACGCTTCAGTCAGAAAGAATCACTGGTAAAATATTTATTTGCATATTAATTATTATGTTTTGAAATATTCAAGGTGTATTTTTAGCTAGTTGAATTTCTGGTGTAATGACAATGTATCTGCTGGCATTTGGCGGACTAAATTGAATGAATGGAGGAAGGGCATGAAGTAGTTTAGCAACAGCGCCTTTACTTGGTCGTGCATCTGAACGCTCTTAGTGCAATAAAACTGCTGGTAATACGTGCATAGATACTAGCGCCTCTAGTGGTCACCAGCAAAACTGCACCGCAAACGAAAAATCTCATAATGCAGTCCAAAACTTTCAGTTTATTAGAATAATAGAATAATATTAGAATAATAATGCATATACAGATAAATTAGGCTAGTTAAGAAGCATAAATATCCATCTTCACCGTCAATGTGAGGCAGTCATCAGATGCGAGAGAATCAAAACTGAAAATAAACCAAAGTTACCTCGTAGTTTTGGGGGAACAAACAATTTGATGGTCTAGTACAGTGTTTCCCAACGGGGGCGGTACCGTCCCCCTGGGGGCGTTGAAGAGACCTAAGGGGGCGTTATTGGTCCAAGGAAAATTTGGGGGGCGTTGAGGACCAACTGCCGCCCCCCTGGCGGATAAGAAG
>JAQFYZ010003314.1:0-13778 GCA_034695085.1 Cylindroiulus punctatus | reverse complement strand
AAAATTACCAAATACAATTTCTCCTTTCCTGATCAACATATTAAAATAATTTTTTTGTAAACATTAACAGGGACTTGAGTTTTTTGGGATGTGCTCTTGTCAACTTAGATATTAATAAAAACGATAATTCCATGTTTGACCTTTTATTTTGCTTTATACGCGATAGATGGCAGGTGCTGCCATCTGAATGGGAATATAAGAGATTACTGTCGTTGGCAAAATAAAGAATATCTGGAAAAATTCTATAACGAAATGTCATTATTTTGTATAGCACAGGGACGTACTATCAATATAAACTTTGAATTAAAACATTTAGTTTCATTTGAAATTATCATATCCGTCCAAAATTATCAAAATTAAATTGCAAAAAATCACTTTCAATGGGCCTTAATCACTGTTTTTGATCAAGTACTTCTAAATCTTAATTTCCCAATAAATGCCTATTGCGTTTGATGCATTGCACATAAATTCCATGGTGCATTTAAAAAAATTATAATTTTATCACTTTGAAAAGATTAAATATTTCTTTTCTTGGAAATTTCCTTTTTGAATTTGTTAAAATTATTATTATTATTATTATTTTTAAATTTTTCGAAAGGCAATTCTAAAATGACATTTTGTCTAATTTTTCTATCAATTCAAATAATTTTTAACGATAAAAGATGAATTGAAAATTTATTGAAATAGATAGCAACTTGGGATTTCTTCTTAAAATAAAAAGGGGCAATTCTGAAAGTCTAGAGTTTGTAAGATAGTAAGTAAAATGTAATGGATGTCTAATTTCACATTAAATAGCAAAAATAACCAAGGAATGCCATGGTAATCCTAAATTCACAATAGATTTAACCACCGCAAATAAGAAAACATTTCATAATATTGTAAGTTTCAAAATAAATGAAAATTACTTTGGCGGCCATAAAAGTGGATTAAAAACTTCCGGTGATATTTGTTAAAATTTGTGTTCAAATTTGAATTTGTCATAAAAATCTAAATTCTTTTTGGATAAACATTATTAACCATTAAAGATAAAAATAAATTTCCAGTTTACAATTTCTTCTGTCTTAATTTTCCCAAACATCCTCCAACTTTTTTTTCTCTGAATTCTCCATGTCTAAGTTTTAATGTATGTTTGTTTGTAATGCAAGGGTGAACTTGTCTTGTCTTCTGACCAATTAGACTGCGTTTATAATGCAGTGTTAGAAAATATTAAAATGGAGTAGACATTCAGGCACCATTTGCATGCATATTCGCAAATTGATGTAAGAGGGATGGATCTGGTAGTGAAAATATATAATAAAATGATAATTACTGGAGGAGACAGCATTTTTAATCAGAAAGCTTTCGAGCCGACTTAGGATAATATTTCCACATGGTTGTTATAATGCGCTTTATATTTAATTAAAACCTTTGCGAATCCCTTACTCTGTAAATTTGCTGCCAGTGTGAACAAACCCCCTCTCGGGTTAATTTTGAATATACTATTAGCAACACTAGGTTCCTTCATAAACAACAATTATGCAGGCTTTTTATTTTTGCTTTAACTTTCCTAAGCCCTTAACTCGTATTAAGGCGCTGCTGGAGCCAGAAATTAGATTATACATGGTGCTCGTAAACATTTGTTTCATCCATTGTGTCCACTGACTAATAAATCCTTTCTTTTGTTTTATAGGTAAGATTATTTCACGTTTCTTGGCAACCATTTCGAAATGTTTGCGGCCTGGTGTTAATAGGTAATTTGCCAGTTTTAATTAAGTTTGTTTTATTTTTCTGTTCTATTTGCTCTATATTATCTTATTTTATTCTGCATGGTTTTTGAGTCAAGTTTTTGAGCCGTAGTTTCAATTGTCAAGGTTTTTTAAAGTGCCCATGTCGTTGACACAAGCCAGAACGATTCACAAACTAGATTTTGTTAGTTACATGGTATTAATAATAATGTAATATAAGGCATGAATTCTTGGAGAAACAATGAATCGAGAAGTGAAAATTTACAAATTATAATTGAAATTGATGCAAGTTCGCAAATACATGTATATAACACAATATACGATAACAAGATATTGGAAACCATTTGATAAATTTCAGTCATTTTGAAAAATCTTGCGTTTGCAGATTTTATGTCCCATTTTTGAAGTTTTTTCTTGTTTCCTGAAATGCTTTGAACATTTTTAGATTGGGATAAAATGTATTTCATGACTTTCACACAGCTGTTTTAACAAATATCACTTGTCAGCTTTCATGTCCCAATTTATTTTACGTCTGATATCTTTTTTTGAAAATTCAGAGTAAAACATGATGTACAGTTTGATCGTATCATGAATTTGAGATGGTTACAAATGGATTATTTTATTTGGAAAACTATGTTTGATAACTTAATTATTTTGTCAAGATATGTTTTGCAAAAATATGTCTACCAGATATACTTAAATTTTGATGTGGAGCTGAACATTTTTTTTAATTAAGGTCATATATCAAGATGATCATGATGGTCATTAAAGTGGTAACCAAAAACTTACAAAAATGTGGCATAAAATGCTTGGCTTTAGGCTTTACAATTTATAAACTAGGTATATTATAAACCGTCTATAAACTGGTTTAAATTGAATTGTGCTTGCAAAAGTACTTCTTGCACAAATGCTCAAATTGAGTTGTTGGATTTTGGGGTAGGGTGGTTGAGACGTTTTGCACAAATGTTGAATATTTCTTCACCATGGACTGGATGGTCTAATTGTTTTCTGTTTCTTCATTATCCCACCATGTGGCGCCTTATTCCAGTTAGCCACAAAGTTTCCAATAACGACCACATTTTCCTTCCTGAGTATTGCTGTAGAAAAAAATTGCTGTTATTTTTTCCGGCCTCATTTCCTATTGTTGGCCTTAGTTCGCTGCTTGATTTTTTTCTCTGATGTAATAATTGCTTTTGTACAAGCATGACCTTACCGAACTCATCGATTTCCAGGCCCTATTTCTCGCAGACTTACAAAAGTGTAAATGATTCTTTTGATATTGCTGCTGTTTCTTCCTCCATTTTCTCTTGTACGACCAGTGCACCACCAATTCTGTATTTTTTGTTATTATACACAAAGGCCCGACTCCATTCCCTGGCTCAATAACAGAAAAATAGTGTTTTGGTCAGTAAGTAAAATAGGGACATTTCCTGTTCGCCATCCAGGGGCAGTTTATATGGTTTTGAACCCTTAAACATCCGTTGGCTTTTATGTGGGAAACGACGTCTGCATCCTTCATTTCAGCCCATTTTGGTCATTTCTTCCTCGAAACATAAATGGCCATTGTTAAACATAAGACGGAAAAAAATCCCACTTCCCAAATTCAAAGGAGCATCCGAAAAGTCCTCAAAAATTCCATATACAGGGTGTCCTGAGCTGCTATTGGCGACTTCGTGATTTTTTTGCCGGCGTACTATTAGAGATACATGGATCCAGTTTGGTTATATTAACCTGCATCTATCGTAGTTTATCATGGAATTTTCCAGTGGTGCAGGATGTCTTCCTGCCGCCGCTAGAGGGCGCGGAGTTGAAAGATACCACTTTGCTACTCAGCGCCCTCTAGCGGCGGAAATCTTGAGCATCACATCGCTTAAAAATTTCATGTAAACCTGGAAGAGATGCTGGTTTGATATTACCAAGACAGATCACCGTATCTCCTATAGTGCGGCGGCAAAAAATTGGCGAAATCGCTGTACCAGGTGTGGGTATAGCTAGATTCGATTCAATTCAATACACTATCACGATGAGGTCACATATCGAGAATGTATTGATGTCTAACTAAACTTGGAGAGCTTTTATACGTCCTTGCACAGTAACTGTGACCACATGTTGGATGCTAAACTCACAGCGATTTATTGAAACAGCTCACATACTTTACAGACACCCTGTACTTGAAGATATTTCGTGCATTTTGGCACAAAATGGGGCACAAATTTGAAGTGTGACATGGTGGAGCTGCCCAGAGTATAGGGGCGCCCTCCAACGGAGGGTGTGCACTCGAAATCCAGAGGAATAATGGGCGAGTGGAGCTGCATTGGCAAATGCCACCCATTATCACACCCCATTGGTCCCACAGGGGCAAGAATTATTGGAGCAAAACTCAACGTTAATATTCGGTCTGATCTACGAGGCAGCCACTAAGGGCAACACGAACAAAAAAGCACAGAAGCACAGTGTGGAGAGGGGGTTGTTGCACTTTCATCCAATTTCAAATAACAGGCTGAGGCTGGGGGATGTGGAAAAAGTAATTTCCAATAAAATAAATTGTGAGGATGTAATATATTTCAACCGAGTTGTAATATGCTCGAACGTACAGAGGAAAAAATGCCGAAGAAAATCATAGTCCAGTTGCAAATATAATTCAAAAATAGTTGGAATGTCAAGGCCTTCAGCCAAAGCACAGAGAAGGGCCTCGACTGGTAATACATCTTATTTATTCAATTCAATTCGATTTTATACACCCACAGTCAGCACTTAAGATGATGTGTGGTGGGGTAGGGGTTGCTTTACACAAGTACAGAAAAGTTACATCAAAAACTAGTGAAAAATGATTGTAACTTGCAGGAGAATTGCAACAAACAAAATACATAAGTGAATTTGATTCTTGACTTATGAAGAGGAAATCTTTGTTTTTAATTTTTTTTGCTATGTTAGTTTTTTTGTCGATTTCGTTGTTATTGTGGTATTTTAATGTCTAGCCTAATCTGAACTAAATTTAGTTAAAAAAATTAATTTGAATTAGCTGCCCCTTAACAGCCAGGCAATCACTGCTAGCATACGAGCTGTGTGGGCAAGCCCACTTACGACGGCCATTTTTTTATTTATTTTTTTGTTTTTTATTCTACACTTGGCGCATATTGGAGCGAATATCAATCATATTTTGAAGCAGTACAGTTAAATAAATTTGCAATTGGAGTAGGGACAACAGACTATGGTATATCCAGAAAGTGTCCGAATATTCGTGAAAACGTTAGGGATTGTCGGGGAAATTGAAATAAATTGTTTTCAAAATAATAAATTAAAAATTGTGTAAATGTGTTTGATACGCATGTATGCTTCAGGGCTTGAAAGTAAATACGATTACGATGCCCTGATATTGTTTTGAATTTCATGACATTAAAATGTCAGTAAAATTGCTGAACATTAGGTAGTGGAGGTCAAGGAAATTGACTTCAATTTGGGTGGGAACATGTCATAAACAATTTCTCTTTTAAAAATAGTGTTTGGGTATACGCCGTGCATTTCAAATTCTACAAGTAATTCTAATGTCAGGGTCTAATGTGATTATGAATTAATTTTGAAAACATGTTAATAAATTTGCATGTCCTTCATTTTTGGAAATTTCCTTAGAATCTTGCAGCAAAGAATGCTGAAAGACCATCGCTCTTACTCTGCCAATGTACTCAAGTCATTTCAGGGCTCATACGCACCTGGAAAGTCAGGGAATATCAGGGAAAGTCATGGAAGAGCAAAATGGTCAGGGAGAGTCAGGGAAAACTACGTTTTTTATTGTAAAATCAGGGAAAGTCAGGGAAAATAACAGTTTTTTCAACAAAATAAAATTGAAAAATAAATTCCATCCAAAAAAATACCCCAATTTAGTGTTTATTAATTATTTTGAGATTTCTGCTGACCATTTCCAAAAGTTGATATTAATAAACGTTATATTTTTCTCATGAGCAGGTTTAAAAATTTTGTACACGGTTTATAAGTCAGGGAAATTTACTTGGGTTGTCAGGGAATGTCAAGGAAAGTCAGGGAAATGATTTTGTAAATTTGAGTATGAACCCTGATGTGATTATGAATTAATTTTAAAAACATGTTAATAAGTTTGCATGTTCTTCATTTTTGAAAATTTCCTTAGAATCTTGCAGCAAAGAAATGATGAAAGACCATCGTTCTTACTCTGCCAATGTACTCAAGTCATTTACGATTATGTAAACGGTAAACCGTGCTAATCTGTGATTTCCAAGTTGCACCAATTTCACTTTGGGTATCTAAAATAAGGAAACACATTATGGGAAAACTGCCTGCACCAAGCACGTGTTTGTTTAGCCCTGACGTCACCTTGGGAAATCGCAGTTGACTCTCCATTAATTGGAAAACCTAACCGGAAGTGGCCTTATTTGCAACAACAAAGCTGCCCAATAATTGTATCCTTTGGAGGAGCGAGTCGTAAATGATTTTCCAACCGAGGCAACAGCAACAGCTGGCCTCTGTGATTAAAATGTGGAAAATAGGGTGAAAAAATGGGGGGGGGGGCTAGGGGCCCCCCAAAATGGCGGCAATTCATTGTCACTCCATTTGGATCGAAATTACTTTTTGTTCTGGCTGCAGATTGAGGGAACACGTGGACAGGCTACACTAATGGCTGTTGGGGTCTTTAAAAAGACGTGTTTTGCTCACTGCTGGAAAAATCTAATAAAATGGAGGGGAAAGTTGAGCGAATCTGGCACATCCGCAATCCATAAGGTGTCATCTGCAGCCGGCTGAGAAACTAATTTCGGTGGAGTAAAAAACACGAGGATCGCAGATTTTAATGGCTTGCAATGACAGATTTGATGATCAATCCTACGTGTACAGGGTGTCACAAAAGCTTCCTGCGGTTTCGGGAATTTTTTGCGGCCGTACCATCAGCGATACGGGGATGGAGTTTGGTGATGTCGAAAGAGCATCTTCCAGAGTTTTGTCCGGAATTTTCCAGCCGTGAAATGTTTCCACCTTCCGCCGCTAGAGGGCGCGGAGTCGATGGCGCCATTCTTCGACTCAACGCCCTCCAGCGGCGGAACGCGAAGGTGTTTCACCACTGAAAAATCTGGAATAAAACTTCATAAGATGCTCGTTTGATGGCACCATACTGGATCAACATGTCTTTAATAGCACGGCAGCAGAAAATTAACGAAATCGCAGCACCGGATTGGGGATGGATGTGGATTCGATTCAAATCAATGCAGAATCACCGTGGGCACATATCGAGAACTTATTGATGTCAAAATCAACTTGGATAGCTTTTCTGTGTATTTGCACGCCAACTGTGATCATACTTTGTAAACTGCACTAGCAGTGATTTATTGAAACTGCTGCAGTAATTTGTAGACACCCTGTATAACGTAACAAAGATGCAGGCATTCTGAAAATTCATTATTAAAAAGATGATCATAGTAAAATTAAATAATTGAAACAACTGAAATCATTTAGACACCCTGAATAAAATGAATAAAATTGCACCTGAGCAGGTTTTCTCAAAATTGATTAGTGACAAACTTGAGGAAACAGAAATTAAATTTGCTTTTATTTTTTAATTTGTCAATAAATTCAGAAATATAACAACGATAGGTAGTTTTAGCTACACTGTATCAAGGCTATCTAATTTTACTTTATTTATGCCAAGTATGACCCAGTTCACTTTCAAATTAAAAAAATATAAAAAAAATAAACAAAATTTGTGCAATTTTGACCCATGTGCAGCACATTTTGCTCATATCAACTAGTTTCCTTAATTATATTGAATTTGTGCTTTTACATTCAATACATTGATTTTTTTTTTCAATTTACGAAAATGTCTAATCATTGCAATACGTTTATAACTACATGTACCTAGCTGCCAACAGTATAAAAAACAGTTTACTACCAAGCAATGATAATTTTTCTGATTTTACATTTGATATATTTAATTTTTTAATTTACGAAAATGTCCAATCATTGCAATACGTTTATAACTACAGTGTACATGTACCTAGCTGCCAACAGTATGAAAAACACTGTTTACTACCAAACAATGATCATTTTTCTGATTTTACATTTGATATATTTAATTTTTGAATTTACGAAAATGTCCAATCATTGCAATACGTTTATATATAACTACATGTACCTAGCTGCCAACAGTATAAAAAACACTATTTACTACCAAGCAATGATCATTTTTCTGATTTTACATTTGATGTGTATAATTTTTTAATTGACGAAAATGTCCAATCATTGCAATACGTCGTTTACAACTACATGCCAACAGTATAAAAAACACTGTATACTACCAAGCAATGATCATTTTTCTGATTTTACAATTGATAAATTTAATTTTTTAATTTACGAAAATGTCCAATCATTGCAATACGTCGTTTACAACTACATGCCAACAGTATAAAAAACACTGTTTACTACCAAGCAATGATCATTTTTCTGATTTTACATTTGATGTGTATAATTTTTTAATTTACGAAAATGTCCAATCATTGCAATACGTCGTTTACAACTACCTGCCAACAGTATAAAAAACACTGTTTACAACCAAGCAATGATCATTTTTCTGATCAATTTTCACCAGTTTGCAATCATCTTTTTCGATGTGAAAGTGCTTTTTTGGCATCGTTTGCAGTGGCCGTGTTACAGAGGTCGGCCATCGACGTGCCAGTCCTTGTTGACCGTAGTGGACACGACTGCATTTGATGACTAGGTCGACAATGGTGGTTTATGAGGTTGAGAAATTCATTGGCAAGAACCGCAATCCCATTTCGCGTTACTTTCGACTTTTGTCCGACAAATCAATCGAAAATGGGAAGGAAAAATAGCCGCGTTTCGCTTCCATTGATGATGATTGTCCGCTTTATTTAACTTTAATGCAATTAATGAACATTCTGGACGACATGGCTGAGCATGGTGGCGCCACTGTGCCACACACTAAACCACACTTAGGAGCCACAAGTAAAAAATAAGTTTGAGTTATTAAGTGATGATGAAAACAGCTTAGTGGTCGTAAAACGAGTAAAATATCTGGGAAAGTAAGAAATTTTAATATCAATAATGCGTGTTGGGAAACAGCATATTTTATCACCCTCTATAAGTTCAAGGTTTCCATGAAACTGAGAACCTGGAATGTCAGGGAAGTTGGAAAGACATGGAAAATTCAGGGAAGACTGATACATTTTAAAAACTTCAGGGAAATGGCCAAATTGCATGACCCAACACAAAGAAACCTATAATGAAATTGTAAATTTGAAAAACCCAAATATAAATTTGAAGCTTTTTTATTAAACTGTGTGCTGGTTCCTTATTGAAATTTGTGTTCATCTTCTGTTTATATACATTTAAAATAAATATAGCACTTATCCCACATGCAAAAGAAATGTATTTTGCATAAAAAGCTCCATGATGCTCCATTATTAAATACATTTGTCTCAATCTACATGTATTTTGAAATGCATTTAAAAATGCATTTCCTTTCCATATGGGATTACATTGGCTAATGTCATATTTTCGAATTTGAATGTTCAAGATTTTTGAAGCCTGGAAAAGTCAGGAAAATTGAAAATTTAATTGCTGGGGAACCATTAATGCGGTAGTAAAAAATTCAAGAAACCATTCATGAAATACGAAAATCATTTGTAGACACCCTGTACAAAACTTCATTAACTTTGCAGGTTTACACAATTGGATGCACATGTTACTTGAAAATTTTTTCAATGAATGGTCAGGCAAAATGCTAAATATGTTGGCAAGCAAATAATGCAACATTTTAGGATACTGTATTTAAATGAAATTATGATTCATGGTCTGAATTTTCTATTTCTTGACTCATTTTTGTACCTTTTTAGGCTGAAAACATCAAACCAGATCAGATAACTTTACCGATGAGTTAATTCAGGCTTCAATTTATGCTTCAAATAATGTATTTGAACACATCGCAAAAGATAACACGAATTCAGCCCCATATCGTCTGGCTGACTTGATTGCGCCAATTTGCATACCATCATCCTCTGTGCATTTGTTTGATTCCCACTTTACATGTATCCGAACATCTTCGTGTCATCATTTATGCATTTCATACAATTAGCATTCAATATCTGCGTCGATTTCGTCGCTGCTCCCAGAGGGCAGTCGGCGAGGATCACGTGATAAAGCTGATTTACATGTTGCGAAATCAGATTAATAATTTGCATCTCATTTTACGAGTTGCTCTTCTCAATTGGCGAGTGTATCGCTTTGAGCACTGTCATTATAATCGCGAGTGAATAAGCAGTTAAATGTACGGAGACCCTGAGCGACGCTTAGCTTCCCAACACATGAAATTCAAACATTCATCCATTTGTACTTTTCACATCTGTTATTTTTCCAATAACAATGACCTGCTACTCAATATGGCCATCCTTGCTCAACCATCTTGCTGAAATGGCTAAAATTTATGTTTACCTGTAAAACATGCAAAAGTCAGTGAATTTTATTAGAAATTTGTGATTCTTAAATAATTGCTAATAAAGATCACTAAATTCAGTTAGAAACTAGTGATTTTTCATGTCACTGCTTATTTTTGTTTAGGATACAATCTCTGAAGAATTTACATCCATGACAACATGTTTGCTAGAATGTCATAAAAGTTGTGTTGCACCCTGTATAGCATGCAAAAGTCAGTGAATTGCATAAGAAATTCGTGATTTTTCAATAATTTCTAATAAAATTCACTGATTTCAGTTAGAAAGTAGTGATTTCTCATATCACTGCTTATTTTTGTTTGTTTAGGATACAATCTCTGAAGAATTTTCATCCATGACAACATGTTGGCTAAAATGGCCCAAATGTTGTGTTGCACCCTGTATAGCATGCAAAAGTCAGTGATTTCATAAGAAATTTGTGATGTTTCTATAATTTCTAATAAAATTCACTGCCTTTAGTTAGAATGTTGTGATTTTTCAGTATCACTGCTTATTTTTGTTTGTTTACATGTTGACTAAAATCATTGGCATAAATGTTGTATTCCACCCTGTATAGCATGCAAAAGTCAGTGAATTTCATAAAAAAAATCGTGATTTTTCAGTATCACTGCTTATTTTTGTTTGTTCACATGTTGACTAAAATCATTGGCATAAATGTTGTATTCCACCCTGTATAGCATGCAAACGTCAGTGAATTTCATAAAAAAATTCGTGATTTTTCAATAATTTCTAGTAAAATTCACTGACTTTAGTTAGAAACTTGTGATTTTTCAGTATCACTGCTTATTTTTGTTATTATGTTGTTATTTATGTTGTTTAGGATAACATTTCTGAAGAATTTACATCCATGACCACATGTTGGCGAAAATGGCTTGAATGTTGTGTTGCACCCTGTATAGCATGCAAAAGTCAGTGAATGTCATAAGAAATTCGTGATTTTTCAATAATTTCTAAGAAAATTAACTGATTTTAGGCAGAAACTAGGGGTTTTTCAGTATCACTGCTTATTTTTGTTTGTTTAGGATAGAATTTCTGAAAATTAACATACTGGCTAAAACGACTAAAATATTGTGTACCTGTAAAACATGCAAAAGTCAATCAATTTGATTAGAAATCTGCGATTTTTCAGTATCACTACTTAATTTTATTGGTTTGGGATGACAGATGACCTAGAGGATAACAGAATACTTGAATGTTCTTTCTTGGCATTCCCTTTAGGGGGCGTTTAAGTATTACGTCATCATCTTTAGGGATTCTGCCAATAATAATGCCATTTGGGCAGTTGGTTGTCTTCAAATGACGTATACTTACAACTGTATGTCAGTAGAGTTGAAATGTACGATTATTTGATGACGTAATACTTGTATGCTCCCTTTACTAACTTTGCTGCAACCTGCCATAAATCCACTGCTCCCCATTATTATTTTCGGAAGGCCTTAATTTGCACGACTGACCTTTTGTGGTGACCTGGCTCAACGAGGATTCCCCGAAATTACACGAGCTAATCCGCCAATTAGTAGTCTGAAGGGTTCAACCAATGCAGATGATTGAAATCCTGCATGGACTGGCATGGGATTAAACTTTGACGTAGACTGACATCGATTTTTGGGACACTTTAATGCTACGAAGTCAATCCTTGCAGAATTCATAATTTGCATGGTGATCATCTTAATTATGCTCCTTAATCCCATACATGTGTCCTGGCTGGAGATTTCTATAATCAAAATGTTTTGAATGGATTTGAAATTGAAATTAATGTAATCAAATGTTAATCAATTTTAATATCACTTTCAAAACATACATGTATTTTTGATAGGATTTAGAAGGCTATGAGGTTCATCAACTCATGATGCATTTTTGTTGAACCCTGTAAAATGGTGCAGTTGATGGCAGTGTTATTAATTCGTCCTTTGTCAATCAAAACTGATATTCTGGATTTCGATAAGCAATATATTTTGAATGGATTTGAAAATAATGTAATCAAAATTTGTTAATCAATTTTAATCATTATCAAAACATATTTTTGAAGGATTTTGATGGATTTAGAAGGCCATGAGGTGCATCAACACATTATACATTTTTTGTTGAACCCTGTAAAATGGCGCAGTTGATGGCAGTGTTATTAATTCGTCTTTTGTCTATCAAAACTGATATTCTGGATTTCGATAAGCAACATATTTTGAATGGATTTGAAATTAATGTAATCAAATGATAATCAATTTTAATCACTATCAAAACATATTTTTTAAAGGAGTTGGAAGGCCATAAGGTTCATCAACACATGATACATTTTTGTTGAATCCTGCAAAATGGTGCAGTTAATGGCAGTATTAATTCGTCCTTTGTCTATCAAAACTGATATTCTGGAGCTCGCTAAGCAATATATTTTGAATGGATTTGAAATTGAAATTAATGTAATCAAATGTTAATCAATTTTAATCACTATCAAAACATATTTTTTAGAGGTGTTGAAAGGCCATAAGGTTCATCAACACATGATAAATTTTTGTTGAATCCTGTAAAATGGTGCAGTTGATGGCAGTGTTATTAATTCGTCCTTTAATTGTCTTATCAAAACTGATATTCTGGATTTCGATAAGCAACATATTATTTTGAATGGATTTGAAATTAATGTAATCAAATGTTAATCAATTTTAATATCACTATCAAAACATATTTTTGAAAGGATTTGGAAGGCCATTAGATCTCAACACATGATACATTTTTTGTTGCACCCTGTAAATGGCACAGTTGATGGCAGTGTTATTAATTCGTCCTTTAATTGTCTTATCAAAACTGATATTCTGGATTTGGTATTAGCCAAATTTGACTTGTTCGAGCTGAAAGCGTCTGTCACCAAAGCGAAAGATTTAAGTTGGCAATTAAAATCTCATTAAACGACTGTTTCATTTTATGCACCAGATAGTTTGCTGAATGAATTCCAGAGTAAACAGGCCTTTGCTGAAAAGATTAGCGCATGGATTTTGGTTGCATCGTAGTGGAAAAAAGCAAATCGTGTTCTCATTAAGGCATGATGCTTGAGTAAATAGCTGCGACTTTTAAGTCAGAACTAAATCTTACATCTTTCTCAATGTTTCAAATGCATCTTACACATTAAGTATGATCAGCGCCACCAAGGGGGAAGAAAGTGCACGAAAATATCTATTGGAAAAGCGACCCAGTAAATTCATGTAGTATCTGGCAACACTGGCTGTAGCACCGCCCACTTTCCTTTATTTTATGAATACTGTGATATTATTGTTCCAAAGTAGAGCAGACCACCCCTGATTTTCTTCTAATTTTCTATAATTTTTACCATAAGAGAAACTTAAGAAATACCCCCAATAAATTCATGCAGTATCTGGCAACACTGGCTGTAGCACCGCCCACTTTCCTTTATTTTATGAATGCTGAGATACTATTGTTCCAAAGTAGAGCAGACCACCCCTGATTTTCTTCTAATTTTCTATAATTTTTACCATAAGAGAAACTTAAGGGCCATTATAGGCCGTTTGAAAAATCCCTGTGAATTTGGGGACACCCCTGCACTCCATTCAAAACACCT